>NQII01006455.1:80506-112739 GCA_002778355.1 Clitarchus hookeri | reverse complement strand
TCGGCTTGTCCTGTACAGCCCTCGTGAAATCTACTGGTTAGCACGTTCCATCCGGTCCAACAATAATAAACTCTGTGAAGAATATCTTGAGTGCCATCACAATGCTGCAAAAGGCACTGGACAAAGAGCATTGGTTGTCAAGGAGGGGAAGTGGGGTCTTGCTACAGTAGTATGCCCAATTTGAAAACATGTACCTTCAATGTCACAAGATGTGTTTTTTTTACTGTATCCATTGATTAAGGACACTTCCAAAAGTTGCCAATTCAGTTATTGTGCCAGTTACATTTACTTTATTACAGTAGATATTTTTCTATTCACTTGACATTATCATTTTTTTACAATGTGTATCAGAAAAATTTTGGATGTAACTACATTTTTGCTAACAATTTAATGGCATGAAAATATATATTATTGGTTGTGATGGTAAGATAGTTTAATGTGAACAATATACTATTTTTATTATAAAACATCAATATTCAATAGCTACACAGCAAATGATAAAGTTGTTTTCAAGCAACATATGTTTTACTGGCAACGTAGAATAGTAAACATAAGTAATACCTGAAGTATGCTCTCTCATGTCAAATAGGGGGTCCCAAAAATAGCTTTGCCCCAGGCCCCCAAAACCCCCTGGGCAACCCTGCAGTGCATGACCCATATTGGAGCCCTGGTGGTGCTTCCTTCATCTGCTTTAGATAACCTTGACATCATAGATGAAGAGGAAGAACTAAAATAAATTAGAAGTAAAAATATTGAAATCTAATCTTGTTAAACTTTAAATGAGAGTTGTGGTATGCCCTAGGATCAATCAAGTTAGTAAATGGCCTATGAAAGCCATAGTAGTTGAGATTAAAATGTACTTATTTTTTCTTCTACATGTGCTTACTTATACTGCTTATAGCATTTATGGTTGTGGTGTCCTTATGTTTGAGTCATCTCCCATGTAAATACATCATAAAATTATAATTTTAATACTACTGTCAATATTTGACATAATATTTGTAAAAGTTTGTATTCCTATAGTAGTTTAGCAAGCATGAGTCTGCACTTGTCACTTGAATGTACTTTGCTGTCTGTCCAGGATCTGATGTGTGCAAGTTTGTGCTGTCTCTGAGTCAACTGCAAGATTATTTGGAGGAAAAAGTGAATTTTTTGCAATTCAAGAACATGAAGTTCTCTGAAGATTCTGTTGGTAAGGAGTTGTACCTATAATTTAGTGGTTTTATTCTACTGAAACTAAATTTGATTGGGGAACTAATGAAGTAGTAAATGCATAGATGCAAATCCTAATTATTTTCAATTCCTCTGTGTTCATTAAATTTTTTTGAAGGGGTTTTTCTAGCAAAACAGGAGTTGCCTTCGTTGAAAAAATGTTCACACATATTTACATTATGGTACAAATTGTGTTTCAGAAAATGTCCATTTTCAGCTTACTGAGTTAATGAAGACTTTGGATGCTGGTGTATTACAAAATTCACAGTGCCTGAAATCTTGTACTGCTGAAAAAATTTGCAAAATCCATTCTCATATAATGCAGGCAAAGGATGATATAGAGAGGTAAATTGCAGTTATTAAATGAGTGGGTATTTTATGCAAAATATTCACTGCTGTTACATGTGGTGAGTTGGTGAGAGTAAGTTTTTAAAAAAGTTATGTTGTTGTTATAATTATGGTGTTGTGATAGTTTTTCCAGGCACTAAAACCATTGTGTTTTAAAGTGGAAGATGTGTTCATCTGTTATCTGAGTATGGGCTGTCCCAGTCAGTGAATGATAACAAAATAAGTGTGGGAGGAGTAGTGGGGAGAAGAAACAAATGCTTGTGACAGGTCACAATTTATATATAAAAAACCAAACTGACTCATTTTTATTTACTTTAAACATATTAAAACTTATCATCAAGAATCACCTATCACAAAATTAATTAACTATAAATGCGTGAAGCCAAAGGTGTATCTCACAATCACAGTAATAACCATGCTCAAATAAAAGTTAAATTAAAAGGAATTCTAAAATATTTATAAACTAGTTCAAAATGGGGAACAGTGAGCACTCAGTAAGAGCCAAATCAAAGTCTCTGTTACTGTATAGCACAAACGAAAACATTTTAGAAATTACAATAAAACATTAACATAGTGAGAGGTTGGTTTGATGGACCCTTCCAAAGCCCCTTGCAATGAAATTTAAATACATTACACATTAAAATGAGTAAATAAAGTTGCAAAGGCAAATAACAAAGTTAGGTAAACATTACAATGAAACAAATTTAAAAGTGAAAACAGGTGGGTCAATGACAGCGTATTTCAAAACCAGCTATGCGAAAGCGAGTGCGGTCCCTTTCAACTCTCGCATCAATGCATCAAACATCAGCCCTGGGGCTAGCTACGAGAAACAATCAAAATACTAGAACATACTCCTTACGTGAATTAAGGTGCATGATTAAGGGGACCACTACTGAGGGGACGCTACTGAGCAAGTTAAACAAAACACAATTTAGGCAGGACTACCAAAGGGAATTTTGAATGCTGCGGATGGTCGTTACTCTATACCACACTAGAACTAGCCCAACATATTACATTTAAAAAACTCTCTACAAAAAGACTAAAAACATTTCCATAGACGACCCACCTTCTAAGTGCCCTTAGGCCCCTTGGTCGTGTCCACCTAATCAATCATGATGCAAATTAACAGTGCTGATCCGGATAAGTGACAAAGAGAAGGTGATGCAGATGAGACCAAGAAGTATGCAAGAGAGCGTCAGCTGAAGGCTGTGCACAAGCTTAAATAAACTGCCATAGGTGCGACAACTGACCAGCACGCATGCGCGGAGGGAGGGGAACCACAACAGAGAATAAAAAATGGTGGAGGGGAGGGGAACCAAGTCCTGACTGCAAGTGGAGTGGTGACCAAAAAAGTTCATGTCATGAGGAGCGCGCGCTGTGAACCTCGCAACCTCCTCTAAAAAACAAAAAAGCTGGTGCCCTGGATCACATTTCGTCAAGTAAAAGTCCCAACACAGTCTTCGTTACATGTAGAAACAAGAAAGTAAAGTACATTTCACTCTTGATGCGAAAAAGAATGAAGGGAAAGTTCCAAGTGACATTAGACAAATCTTAAGTGGTGATAAACAAAAAGTTTGTATGAACAACACAGATACAATACAAATAGTGTAGTGTCTGTTCATCAGTTTTCCACAAATGGTGATTCTTGATACATCGATGATGACAAAAGTCCAAAACATAGTTCTTGAAATTAATCGCAGAGCATGGTCTAAAGTTCAAAGTGCACCAGCAGTACCGAAGAGAAACATGGTCAACACTGCACAGTCCAGCACCTAGCAGACTGGCAACTTCTCAGGCACCAGTGACAAGAGGCGTGCATTCATGAGGTCGCAGGTGCCAGCTCTACTCAGACAGCATCCAGCAGGCGGTTGACGAAGCCACATCCGACACAGTAGTCAGGAACCTGAAAGAAACAAAAACGAGATGTCAGACGGGGGCAAAAAAATAAACAAGACATTGAGCCACGTCGTTGAGGAGGCGATCTCCGGTTGCAGCGTCCAAAAAGGGAAGCACAGAAATGTTCCAAATATTGAGGAGGGCAAAGATGGAGGGGTGCCGGTCGAAACGTGCACCAAACTGTTAAACCCGACTTTAATAAATTCTAATTCGCAATCCCAAAGAGTATGGTCCTGGTTGTAAAAGATTGTTAAACAGGCTTTTATGTTTTTGTTATTATAGCGTTTCACTTGATTGCCCTGGGAAAGTAAGGACTCAATGTATAAAATTTGATCGCTGAACGGGCATTGTCTGTTATGATTTCTGCAGGTGCGCTGAAAATTTTTCAGACCTGATCAGAAAGGGGTTTTTGTATTCCTGAGGTGCTACAGCACTACAAACTTAGAAGACTTATCCAACACAATCAACAAACATATATTACCCCTCTTGGAGCAAACTAATGGCCCATAAATATGTAGATGCACTACGTGCCATGGACATTTAGGTACCTGAAATTTAGTCTGACCAAAATTAATTTGCTGAACCTGTTTACAACATTGGCATTCATCACAAGAATGGACATACTCTCTGTCTCGTATAACTTGGCAAGATTGTGACAGTCAGTGAGTGGCAACTGTACGAATGCAAAATAAACAATGTGCCATTTAAAAAAGCCTGTATCAGCTGATGCATGAACAAGTGAAAATTAATATTACATTGGCTATTCTGATTACATTGCAGAGGCACATCAGACAAGCAGAAAATATGCGTATAAGAAAGAGTTACTAGATTAATACATTTTATTTTACGTGATCACAAACCAGCTGTTATTAGTGTTACAAACTAAATTTCGTGCTAAAGTAGTAATGTATAGGTGTTCAATATGAAATGTACATTTAAAAGGTCCATATTCAAATGAAATGCATTTTTAAACATAGGGAGTTCTTTTACGTCATACCCACACTCTCCACACCTTCCATTAATTAGAAAAGCATACAAAAATATTGCAGGGTATTGTTGAATTATTTTTTCAAATAATTTGACAAAATATATATTTCAAGCTCTTATCGTTTTGAGCCAGTAATAGGAGAAAAGTGAACTTTTACAAAGACGGAATGAAGAGGCAGGCCAATGTCCTGCTACCTGTTGAGGAACATGCTCGGCTCACAACACTCTCTGCAACACCATCTATTACAACACGCCCTTCCATGGTATCTGTTAGCCAGCTCCCGAATCACAACCAGCCAGAAAAAATATAGTTTCATATTTTTGTTGTTTTCGTGTTGTTACTATACTATATTAATAAAACTAAGAAAGTGAGATGCGCATGGGTAGTTTTGAAGCAATTCTTAAGTTATTCCACGCCACATTTTTCTAACTCAAGCTGTTTAGTATCAGTAATAGCAGAATAACTGCTTTGCAAAAGTTGTTGGTAAGTTGTTTGTTGGCAAATGAAAAGTGCATTGTCAGGCAAGTTCCCTGAATTACTTTTATTTCCAGTTTTAACATATTAGCTGTAACATCCAAAGTGTGATAAGAACTAAAATTACTATCTCCTAAATGCTAACCCAAATTCGTTGTCTGTAATAAATAGAAAAAATTAAAAAATATTTTGCAAGGTTTTCTAATTTTTTTTTTTACTTTTACAACCTACAAATTTTTTAGACAGCTGCCAGTCTATAAATACTTAAAAATTTGTTTAGCATTACAAAGTAAAGTGTATTAGCTGACATTGTGTTAATAAAATAAATATACAGCCTCCACTTGATGCACCAGCTGATGGCGAAAGGATACATAAACGAAAAGTACACATTGGCGCTATTTTCTTCAAACTGTCAAAATCTTGCCAAGTGGCATGAGACAGAGAGTACTGGAAAACATCTACCTTCAGTGTGGGCCACGCACAATGTGAAGAGATTTTCAACAAAGTTTTGTGAATTCCCAAATGACCCCCATGTAAATAATCATGTAATTATTTTAATACCATGAGCTGCAAAGCCTCCCGCACAACCAATTTTGTGGCCCGCCTCGTCTTTCCCATGAAATAAATGAGATCTTCCTTCTTAATATATGGACATTAGATCCCAGCCGCAATATCAGCTCTTATTTGCCCATAACACCCATCGGAAGCGTGCGCCTGACAGAGTTAAACAAAACATTCGGGAAAATCCTGTTTAATGTTCAAGGAGGCCAGTTCTTAGGCAGCAACTGTCTCAAAATTGTTTGGGTCGAACATCCTTGACAAAGCATCAGCAACAGGGTTGCCCATGCCGTGAACACGACATACCTTAAACCTGAAACGCGACAAGCCTAACACCCACCATCCTAGTTTACCCATCTGATGCGGGTGATTGAGTACCCAACTCAATGGGTGATTGTCAGTGAATAAATTACGCTCGTCGTGTTTAATGTACGAGGCAAACTTCTCCAGCCCAAACAAACAAGAGAGCGCCTCATTTTTGTAAATTCCTAAAGAGCATTCAGCTTTTGCCAGAGATCTATTCGCGAAAGCTACCAGTGCAATATGTCCATCTACCCACTGACCCAGCGCAGCACCCAATGCCAATGAAGATGCATCAACCTGAACCACAAAACGCTGTGTGAAATCCGGCAAGGAGAGAACAGGTGGAGAGCTAAGTACCTTTTTCATTGTTGCAAAAGCCTGCTCCTGACCCCAATTTAATTATACACCTTTTCTTTTAAGCTGGTTAAGCGGGGCGGCAATCTCAGAGTAATGCTCAATAAACCTTGCGTAGTAGCCCATTAGGCCCAAAAACTTCTGAACTCCTTTCAAAGTACGGGGCCGCGGAAAGTTGACGTTATGGACTACTCGGTCCGGAACCAACAAGAGCTTTCCTTCACAGATGAAGTAGCCCACAAATTTGACCCTATTCGCAGCTAAAGTTACCTTGTCGGGATTCACAGTCAAAACAACTTCCCTGAACCATTCCAGCACTTGACACAAATGAATCGGATGTGAATCCATGTCCTCACTATAAATAATTACATCATCAACATAATTGAAAACAAATTTATAGTTTAAATAGGACAACACATGGTCCAATACACGCAATAACGCTTGACTCCTGAAATTTGCGGACATGGGAATTCTAGTGAACTCGTACTGGTTAAACGGCCTACTGAAGGCAGTATACTTCAGACATGAGGGGTCCAGTAAACATTGATTAAAATTGTTGTTAAGATGCAAAACATAGTACACCTTTGCGCAACCTAAATGCTGCAATGCACAATCAACAGTGGGAAGAGGGAAAAGATCCTTGTGTATTTTCCAGTTTACTAAGGTGTGATCGACAACAAGCCTATATTTATCACTGTCCAATTTTTTATTTACCAAACAGTTGGGAGAATAATATTCNAGGTGTGATCGACAACAAGCCTATATTTATCACTGTCCAATTTTTTATTTACCAAACAGTTGGGAGAATAATATTCTGATGTTGACAAAACAATAAAATCGGCCTGCAACAATTTTTGGGTAATTAGAGACCAATTTTTAAAATGCAAATCCACAACATGAGTGGCCTACAGCATGTCACCGTTCGTGATGCACAATTGCTGCAACAGTGATTGTCCATTGTTTTCACCTACAATCATCATGTTACCAGACTGCATGTACAAGGGAGTAGCTATCCTTCTAATTCCACCGCAAGTGNAGGTGTGATCGACAACAAGCCTATATTTATCACTGTCCAATTTTTTATTTACCAAACAGTTGGGAGAATAATATTCCGATGTTGACAAAACAATAAAATCGGCCTGCAACAATTTTTGGGTAATTAGAGACCAATTTTTAAAATGCAAATCCACAACATGAGTGGCCTACAGCATGTCACCGTTCGTGATGCACAATTGCTGCAACAGTGATTGTCCATTCTTTTCACCTACAATCATCATGTTACCAGACTGCATGTACAAGGGAGTAGCTATCCTTCTAATTCCACCGCAAGTGNGTTTTCACCTACAATCATCATGTTACCAGACTGCATGTACAAGGGAGTAGCTATCCTTCTAATTCCACCGCAAGTGCCCTGAGTTAAAACACTGTTTGCGGCATGGGCAACAAGGTACATAACATGCGCACATAAGGGGCTAAATTCTCCAATACAATATTTACAATTTCTGCCTCTGGCAAATCCAAACACAATACACGCTGATGAGCAACTATTGATTCAACAAATTCAATCAACGGTTCACCAGGGCTTTGAAAACAATGTACAAGATCATGCACACAAGTACGTTTAATACATGCACTCAAAGCGTGAGCTAAAACTTTCTGGTGGAAATTGGCAAAAGAACCACCTGTGTTATTAGTCTCTTCAATAATAAGTTGTAAAGCATACCCCTCACATTTAACTGATAAGGCACGCAACAAAGTCTTATCGTTGCATATACGCAAGTCAATAATCTTAGCGGCCGCAATGAAAAAAGCTAAACAGTGCGGGACTCTACTAAGGATAGGACTGGAATTGCTTGAATGGACTGAAACAACTGTTTGCAAAAGGACTGCCACTCACTGAGACCGCCTCATCCCTGGCGCGGCTCGATTTCTGGCTGCGTTTCCACCAGAAGGCAACAGCTGTGTCGCAAATCTGCCATGGTAGCTTCTGGGGAGAAAGACACCTCACAGTCTGTTAAAAAGAAGACTAATTCTTTGTTCTCAAGGCAGTATAGCAATCCAACTCCCTCTGCCATTATGCATGAAACAAACAAAAATGCACAATATTAGCAGAAAGCAGAGTAGTTGTGCAGATTAACTTGTGACAGGTCACAAGTTATACATAAAAAACCAAACTACAGACTCATTATTATTTACTTTAACATATCGAATTTGATCATCAAGACTCAGTTATCACAAAATTAGTTAACAATAAATGCGTGAAATCAGAGGTAGATTTCACAATCACAGCAATAACCATGCCCAAATAAAAGTTGCATTAAAATGAATGGCAAAATAAATTATCACTGTAGCGAGTTATCGTTAGAAAAAAATTTACCATGCCCCATAATTTTTTTGTTATTGTATTTGCCCTTGTAGATTCTGTGTTCAACGAATGCCGTAAACTAGTGTATGCAGCAACAAGTTAATACAAAAAAAATTTTAACGTCTGACAGCGGCATTATCTAACGACTGGCAGGCGCGACCTTGCTTCCTCCTCCATTCTTCTTTGCCTCCTCCAAGTTTGTGGAAGAGGCATGAGGGAGTTAGTTGCCTACAGTCAGCGCCCTACTTCACTCATTGTCTCTCTCCCTCCCTCTCTTTGCCTCACACACACAAAGCCTGGAGATTACTGAACTTCTTTCCCTACTTCGCTCTGTCCCCTTCTCATTCTACTCCTGTCTCTCACCCCTCTGCCTGATTTTCTTTTTCCTCCTGTCCCTCCTCACACTTTTGTTAGCTCGCCACACCACACACACACCTACCTCTCTCTCTCTCTCTCTCCCNTTATTAGATATTGCTATGTTTGAAAAATACTGTATGATATAAACCCAACATTTTGGAAGAGGGGCTCTTGAGCCCTATCCAAATAATTTAATGTTCAATTTTCATGGCTTAATATTGTGACTATTTAGGCATACAATGTGAATATAGCCATAATATGATAGGTAGCTGTGCTCTTGAAACAAATGTTAGACATAATATTAAATTAATAAAAAAAATCTATACCAAATTTTGTATGTTAGGTCTAACTTGGAATGTATAAACTTACAAAATGTAAAATTTACATTGTGTGGCTAAATATTTTGTAAATACATTTCTAACACTGAAATGAATGAAAACCAAGTGCCACCAAAAAATGTGCATGTTGCTCATTGCAACAGTCTGCAACACTAGCAGAAAAAGCCCTTAACACACCCAACACAGCATCTGCTGTTTGGCGTCACCTACAGGGATTTGGCTCACATTCACCCTAATTTTGAAAACTATAATCTCCTCATTGCCTCCAGACCCGTAGAGGTCGTGGGTTGTGGCAAAGAGAAACATAGCAGGCAACTGGACACTTTCAATGACATTGATGATACACATTACAAATTCATGGCAACAGCCAATACTTTCGCAGTCATCAGGCAGTGGTAATCAAGCATCAGCAGTTATGTCACACTCCTAGGGTGCCGTTACCCACCATCAAATTACCTAGCTGTAGTAAGAAATCAAGGCTTGGCAAATTTTTGCTAATTTCTTTGAGATACTGGTAACAAAATCCCCACAGCTGAAAAATGTGAAGTGGCTGTTATATTTAAAGACAGCATGGTCCAGCGAGCCCCTGTTTGCAGTCAAGTTCTTGCCTCTCATGGAGGAAAACTTCAAGATTGTTTGGAAGTAAGTGGAGAGTGGAGAGATTTGGACAGCTCTTAACATCGAGGTCTTAAGAGTAGATGTGGGTGAAGTGAGTTAAGTATGGAGCAGTGCCAGAATGCAAGGGTGAGGGAAACGGGAGATCCCCGAGAAAACACGCCAACCAGCGGCGGCATCATCCAGCACGATTCCCACGTGCGAAAATCCAGAAGCAACACTGCCGGGAATCAAACCCAGTTCGCCTAGGTGGGAGGCAAGTAGTCTGACCACTACACTCCCTCGGCCCCCAAGCTCCTTCAAAGGCAATACAATAACAAGTTAATTTTTAATCACAATATAAAAGTATTGATTAATGCACCATCAGTTACTGAGAATTCTTGCATACTGGTGAAGTTGTTAACTATGGTGCTGAAGGTATTAGGAGTATCTTCGCNGTTGTTAACTATGGTGCTGAAGGTATTAGGAGTATCTTCGCATACATGGAACCCTCCGCTACTCCATTTGCTGGAGAAGTTATAAATGAGCCGTAAAAGAGAATGGCAATTAACCATTACAGACCCTATTCAACTACGGACTAAAGCAGTTTCTAACATTTTTGGAAGGAAGACCGGGGATTTTGGAGCAAGTGAGGGCGGGCTCATTTTGTCATGTTCCGAGAATTCAAGTAATTGCACAAACAATTAGTATAGTCTTAAATTAAAACACAAGTCCCAAGTTGAACTGTCATTCTAACTGGAGATATACTATTATTACGCAGAAGTAATAAGGCACTTAGCTCGCTCAACGCCCGCCAACTAAGCTGGCTGACGGGCACTGTACGTTTCTATCAATTTCTTAGTTAGATTTGGGTAATGCATGAATAAAGAGATCAGGTTCATGGCATTGTTAATTTNTACGTTTCTATCAATTTCTTAGTTAGATTTGGGTAATGCATGAATAAAGAGATCAGGTTCATGGCATTGTTAATTTGCATAGGGCAAAAGGGTCAGAAATGTATATCCTAAGTAGGACTGTCAAAAAGACTCAGTTAATCTCAAACTGCCTATGCCACATTACATTCCAGTGCTTGCTGAATTGTTTACTGTCTTTGTTTGTCTTGTGATCTAGAATGGTATGATCAAAAACATATCACGTTTCATGGTTTATAATTTTGTTTTAAGAATTTAATGATAATTTTTTGGTTNAACATATCACGTTTCATGGTTTATAATTTTGTTTTAAGAATTTAATGATAATTTTTTGGTTGCAAACATAAAATTGCAGTTTAACAGAAATGTGCCTGTTAAACACAGTCTATTCATGTTCATTGTTTTACAAACATTTTTTAAAAGGAACTTTGTCAGGATCATGCAAAATAAATTACTGATACTGGAAAACTATAAAAACAGGAGTGATGTATCTAGGTTTCACAGTAGTAGGCTAGTAAGAAATATTGAAATATTATTTTCTCTTTGGTGATTGGCTGAAAGTGTTTTGCATTGTCTACAAGTGCACAGATGAACACATACAATCCATGCTAAACTGTTTCTGAGCAAAAATGATTGAAGAACTGATATGGGTAAGCCACTTTATATGTGTATCTAATAATGATGTGCTGTGGAAAATATTTGGCACAAAGTAAGGGGAACTCTATAAATTGGTTGAAAGCTGTTTGTGTGAATCTAGTTTTATTCCCTTGTTCTTGAGTTGAAGTTACAGATTATAGGTCCATTATTGGTCACGTGTGTTGTTTTGCATACTGTATTTTAATTTAGTTTTCTGTTTTGTTATAGGTGCACAAGGTTGCTGCATACTCTACCTGAACTGATTATGAGATGTTACACTGTGGCTTGAACCAATTATATGATGCTGCATAAAGTTATTTTTATAGCAAATATGTAAATTTTTTTGTATAATAAACTTTACTTACAAGCTTAGTTTTTAAAGTACCATATTTTCAAAACATGTGTTTTAAAAATATATTTTTATGGTCTAACATGATGTTACTTGATTTTTTTATGTTGGTATTTGCATGCACATAAGGTTTTATTTTCATCTTTTTGAGTTCCATACGACCTATTGTAGTTACATTTTTTTTTTTTTTTTATTTATTTATTTATTTATTTATAAAAAGAAACTGAGTAAAGGATTACATGTTGGTTAATATTTCCAGTCGTCTCTGTTTTCACACATCATATTGTAGAAACATTCGAAGCAAAAAAACCTCCAGTTGCAAAGAAATATACCTTTTTTTTTTACAGTGTTATGCCCAACTAAGGAGCACGATTGAACTTAATTAGCAAATATTTGTGCTATCTTCTTCTCCCAAAATCTTTTCATATTCTCGCTGTTTTTCTTACGTTCTTCTGTCCAGGTTTTGTTGGTTTGGATTTTAGGTATATCTGCAAATTGGTGTTTATCAATTAATATTGTT
Organism: Clitarchus hookeri; assembly: GCA_002778355.1. NCBI lineage: Eukaryota > Metazoa > Arthropoda > Insecta > Phasmatodea > Phasmatidae > Clitarchus > Clitarchus hookeri. Next base: position 100,515 of record NQII01006455.1, on the reverse strand, counting down.
AATGTAGATCTACCCCTACAATGTCTTCTGTGGTATTGATTTCTTTAAGATCTCTTTCAATTTCAATAAGCCAGTTGTTCTTGTCTTTGTATGATAGGGCAAGACTGAGAATTCTTTTAGTCAGTCTATCATTGTTCATTCTGAGAATGTGACCGTAATTTCAGTGGGTGGTCTTTTCCTGAAAGTGTCTTGAGATTTATCAGAATGCTGATAATAGTTCATGAGATTTTCTTTTCATTCATATTCCATCTGTGCAAATTGGGGCAAAAATTTTCCTCAGAATTTTACTTGCTTGTTTTTCTGTCTTTAATGAGTGATCTGCCTCCAACAATAAAGGTTTCCTATGTGTATAATACTTCAGGTTTGATTACTGTGTTGTAATGCCTTAGTTTCGCGTTTCGGGATGTTGATTTTTTGTTATATCTGTTCCATGTGATTGAATAGGATTTTGTAAATTGGAAATTCTTTCTTTATATGCCTCTCAATTTAGTTCTGAAGGTTGAATGATTTCTCCTAGGTGTTTAAATTTATTTACCTAAGAAATTTTGCCAAATTCAGTTTTCATATTTTGTCTATCTAGGTACCGAGAAGATCCTTTTATGTTTTGTCATATGAAATTTGTAGTGTTCTTGCCTATTGTTGGAGAGAACTGCCAAGTCATCTGCAAGGGCCAAACACAATAGATGAACTTTGTCTTTGATTAGCTTGCCAATGTGTATTCCTTTATTTTCTTTTTCCCAGGTCTTGATTACTTTNGTAGATGAACTTTGTCTTTGATTAGCTTGCCAATGTGTATTCCTTTATTTTCTTTTTCCCAGGTCTTGATTACTTTTTCTAGTTCAAGATTGAAGAACAATGGAAATATTCCATCTCCTTGTCGGACTCCTGTGTTAATATCAAAAGGTTTGGACACCTCACCCAAGAATTTAACTTTTGAAGTGGTTAATGTTTGTCTAATCAATTCTCTTGTTTCCTGTCCATTTTGAATCCATCTGGTGTATAGAGAAGTGCATTTCAGAGTCATATGCTTTTTTAAATTCCTCAAAGGTTATCACTTTTTGTCTGCTTTTACAAATTTGTAGGATGGTTTTAAGATTTAGAATTTGTTCTGCACAAGACCTGCTCTTTCTGAATGCTGTCTGTTATTTCCAATTAGGTGGTTTGTTTCTCTTTCAGGTCTTCTGAGTAGTGCTTAGAAGAGAATTTTTTTGGTAATCGGTAGTAAGGAAATCCCTTGGTTGTTATTAATGTCAGTTTTATCCCCCTTCTTGTGCAACGGATGAATTAATGTGCAATTCCAGTCTTCAGGGATTTTTTCTGTTGTCCAGATATCTTCAAGAACTGTGTGAATTTTTGCGGCTAGTCTTTTGCTACCTATTTTCCACATTTCTGCAAAACCATCTTCCCTGGAGCTTGTTATTTTTAAGTTTACTNGGCTAGTCTTTTGCTACCTATTTTCCACATTTCTGCAAAACCATCTTCCCTGGAGCTTGTTATTTTTAAGTTTACTGATTATTTCTGTGACTTCTGCCAAAGTTGGGGGTTCTGAGTCTGGATTTGGTACGGGTTTTTCAAATGTGAGTTGTTCTTTCCGGGATTCACAATTTAAAAGGTATTTAAAGTAGTGAGGGCCCGATACCGATGAAGGTTCCGATATTTAGGATTTTACCGATCCGATATTTTCATTTATCATACTGTAAGCAGACATTTGTCACTAAAGTGTATGAGAGAAAACTGCTGCCTGGAAAAGTTTTGTTTGCAATAAGCTAAATAGACTTATTGTTAAGTGAGATTTACTTTATGCCCGGTACATCAAAGCATCAAAAAAAATAGTTTAACATTATACAAAATTATATCTCGCTACAACATATTACAAAACTTAGTTAAAGTCGCAAAAAGGTCGCTAGTCTACAAAAAATATGTAAAAGGACAGGAATGAAAACTAAGCTAACAAGCCACGATCATTTTGTTTACTTTGAGAAACGTACGTCAAACATAAGACTGCTTTACCAAAAATAAAAATTGTAATCCGTGAAGTGAAAAATAATGATGGGCATGTACATTATAATTTATTGTTATCGTAAAAAAATNCACAAACTGCCTATGCCACATTACATTCCAGTGCTTGCTGAATTGTTTACTGTCTTTGTTTGTCTTGTGATCTAGATCAATGGTACGATCAAAAACATATCACGTTTCATGGTTTATAATTTTGTTTTAAGAATTTAATGATAATTTTTTGGTTGCAAACATAAAATTGCAGTTTAACAGAAATGTGCCTGTTAAACACAGTCTATTCATGTTCATTGTTTTACAAACATTTTTTAAAAGGAACTTTGTCAGGATCATGCAAAATAAATTACTGATACTGGAAAACTATAAAAACAGGAGTGATGTATCTAGGTTTCACAGTAGTAGGCTAGTAAGAAATATTGAAATATTATTTTCTCTTTGGTGATTGGCTGAAAGTGTTTTGCATTGTCTACAAGTGACAGATGAACACATACAATCCATGCTAAACTGTTTCTGAGCAAAAATGATTGAAGAACTGATATGGGTAAGCCACTTTATATGTGTATCTAATAATGATGTGCTGTGGAAAATATTTGGCAGAAAGTAAGGGGAACTCTATAAATTGGTTGAAAGCTGTTTGTGTGAATCTAGTTTTATTCCCTTGTTCTTGAGTTGAAGTTACAGATTATAGGTCCATTATTGGTCACGTGTGTTGTTTTGCATACTGTATTTTAATTTAGTTTTCTGTTTTGTTATAGGTGCACAAGGTTGCTGCATACTCTACCTGAACTGATTATGAGATGTTACACTGTGGCTTGAACCAATTATATGATGCTGCATAAAGTTATTTTTATAGCAAATATGTAAATTTTTTTGTATAATAAACTTTACTTACAAGCTTAGTTTTTAAAGTACCATATTTTCAAAACATGTGTTTTAAAAATATATTTTTATGGTCTAACATGATGTTACTTGATTTTTTTATGTTGGTATTTGCATGCACATAAGGTTTTATTTTCATCTTTTTGAGTTCCATACGACCTATTGTAGTTACACTTTTTTTTTTTTTTTATTTATTTATTTATTTATTTATAAAAAGAAACTGAGTAAAGGATTACATGTTGGTTAATATTTCCAGTCGTCTCTGTTTTCACACATCATATTGTAGAAACATTTGAAGCAAAAAAACCTCCAGTTGCAAAGAAATATACCTTTTTTTTTTTTTTACAGTGTTATGCCCAACTAAGGAGCACGATTGAACTTAATTAGCAAATATTTGTGCTATCTTCTTCTCCCAAAATCTTTTCATATTCTCGCTGTTTTTCTTACGTTCTTCTGTCCAGGTTTTGTTGGTTTGGATTTTAGGTATATCTGCAAATTGGTGTTTATCAATTAATATTGTTAATGTAGATCTACCCCTACAATGTCTTCGGTGGTATTGATTTCTTTAAGATCTCTTTCAATTTCAATAAGCCAGTTGTTCTTGTCTTTGTATGATAGGGCAAGACTGAGAATTCTTTTAGTCAGTCTATCATTGTTCATTCTGAGAATGTGACCGTAATTTCAGTGGTCTTTTCCTGAAAGTGTCTTGAGATTTATCAGAATGCTGATAATAGTTCATGATATTTTCTTTTCATTCATATTCCATCTGTGCAAATTGGGGCAAAAATTTTCCTCAGAATTTTACTTGCTTGTTTTTCTGTCTTTAATGAGTGATCTGCCTCCAACAATAAAGGTTCCCTATGTGTATAATACTTCAGGTTTGATTACTGTGTTGTAATGCCTTAGTTTCGCGTTTCGGGATGTTGATTTTTTGTTATATCTGTTCCATGTGATTGAATAGGATTTTGTAAATTGGAAATTCTTTCTTTATATGCCTCTCAATTTAATTCTGATGGTTGAATGATTTATCCTAGGTGTTTAAATTTATTTACCTAAGAAATTTTGCCAAATTCAGTTTTCATATTTTGTCTATCTAGGTACCGAGAAGATCCTTTTATGTTTTGTCATATGAAATTTGTAGTCTTCTTGCCTATTGTTGGAGAGAACTGCCAAGTCATCTGCAAGGGCCAAACACAGTAGATGAACTTTGTCTTTGATTAGCTTGCCAATGTGTATTCCTTTATTTTCTTTTTCCCAGGTCTTGATTACTTTTTCTAGTTCAAGATTGAAGAACAATGGAAATATTCCATCTCCTTGTCGGACTCCTGTGTTAATATCAAAAGGTTTGGACACCTCACCCAAGAATTTAACTTTTGAAGTGGTTAATGTTTGTCTAATCAATTCTCTTGTTTCCTGTCCATTTTGAATCCATCTGGTGTATAGAGAAGTGCATTTCAGAGTCATATGCTTTTTTAAATTCCTCAAAGGTTATCACTTTTTGTCTGCTTTTACAAATTTGTAGGATGGTTTTAAGATTTAGAATTTGTTCTGCACAAGACCTGCTCTTTCTGAATGCTGTCTGTTATTTCCAATTAGGTGGTTTGTTTCTCTTTCAGGTCTTCTGAGTAGTGCTTAGAAGAGAATTTTTTTGGTAATCGGTAGTAAGGAAATCCCTTGGTTGTTATTAATGTCAGTTTTATCCCCCTTCTTGTGCAACGGATGAATTAATGTGCAATTCCAGTCTTCAGGGATTTTTTCTGTTGTCCAGATATCTTCAAGAACTGTGTGAATTTTTGCGGCTAGTCTTTTGCTACCTATTTTCCACATTTCTGCAAAACCATCTTCCCTGGAGCTTGTTATTTTTAAGTTTACTTTGACTTCTGCCAAAGTCGGGGGTTCTGAGTCTGGATTTGGTGGGTTTTTCAAATGTGAGTTGTTCTTTCCGGGATTCACAATTTAAAAGGTATTTAAAGTAGTGAGGGCCCGATACTGAAAAAACCCGATACCGATGAAGGTTCCGATATTTAGGATTTTACCGATCCGATACCTGTAAACCGATATTTTCATTTATCATACTGTAAGCAGACATGTGTCACTAAAGTGTTTGAGAGAAAACTGCTGCCTGGAAAAGTTTTGTTTGCAATAAGCTAAATAGACTTACTGTTAAAGTGAGATTTACTTTATGCCCGGTACATCAAAGCATCAAAAAAAATAGTTTAACATTATACAAAATTATATCTCGCTACAACATATTACAAAACTTAGTTAAAGTCGCAAAAAGGTCGCTAGTCTACAAAAAATATGTAAAAGGACAGGAATGAAAACTAAGCTAACAAGCCACGATCATTTTGTTTACTTTGAGAAACGTACGTCAAACATAAGACTGCTTTACCAAAAATAAAAATTGTAATCCGTGAAGTGAAAAATAATGATGGGCATGTACATTATAATTTATTGTTATCGTAAAAAAATAAAAAAAAAATATTTTTTTAAAGTTTTTTATTTTTTTTTTAATTATTCCATATCAACATTTCGAATTAATGATGTTCTTTTTAGTCGTATTGCTGCAACCTGATGTTAAGAGTTGAGAAAATTAAGTGTGCAGCAGAGGAGAGAAAATACTTGAGGTTAGAATGGCCATTACCAATGTGCCGATATTTTAGTGCCGATCTCCGATAATGGTAAATGTACCAATAATACAGATATCCGATGCCGGATATCGGCTATCGGGCCATCACTAATTTAAAGTAATTTGCCAGTAGTTTACAATTTTCCTTGTTAGTTTTCAGGGTCCCGTCCATATGTTTGAAACGGAGACTAGGTGCGTGGTAAGTTGATAATTCTTCTATGCATGTTTGGTATACATTTGAGTTATTTTTTGTGAAATCTTGTTCAATTTCTGTCATTCTGTTCTGATCATATTTGCATTTTTCAGATCTAATGATTTTTGAGGTTTGTTTTTGGATTTTGATGAATTCATGCCAATTTTGTTCAGTTTTATGGGAATTCCAGTTTCACCAGATTTTACACCTGAGTTCTACGCTCTTGTCACAGATCTCATTCCATCATCTATGCCTGTGTTTCCTCGGGGGTAGGCCAATGCTTTGGGCAGCTTTCAATGAGTTCTAGCCAGGTGGAAGAATTGTGATTGTAAATGTTTGCCAGGAAAGTGTCTTGAGTTTCGGTTAATAAAGTCGGGATCTATTCCTGAGTTTTTGACAGTTCTGGGTTGGGATTTTTTTGGGTTGAAACTACTTTGATTAAACATAAGAGGTGATCAGAGTCAATGGCACCTCTCTTGACTTTAAAGTTCATAATTTATTTGGGATTATTCTTGGAAATGCCTCCAAAAGAATGTTTGGGGATTTCCAGGTTGTTTTCTTATGCGGTAGTGCCATGAAATGGATCAACATTAATTTAATATCAAAATTCCTATGAAAATTGATTAGTCTTTCTCCATTTTTATTTGTTCTTTTGTGAGCAGAGTAGAGTCCGTCAGTGGTAGTATATTTATTTTCTAGGCCGACTTGGGCATTGAAGTCTCCAAACAGAATTGTGATGTGGTCTTTTGGAATTTCAGCTCTAGTTTTGTACAGTATATCCCAGAAGTCCTCTACTTTTTGTATGTTTGTTTTTTTGGTTGTAATTGTTTGTAGGTGCATGTGCATTGTTTCCTGAGTCTGTTGTTGATCTCAATGGATTTTGGTGGTTTTTGTTAGTTCCAAATGGATAATATCTGTTGGTTTCTGTTGTATCCCCAGTGGTTTCTATTGATTTCTGTTGGGTTTGAANCATGTGCATTGTTTCCTGAGTCTGTTGTTGATCTCAATGGATTTTGGTGGTTTTTGTTAGTTCCAAATGGATAATATATGTTGGTTTCTGTTGTGTTTCATCCTGTTGGTTTTTGTTGGTTTCTTTGTATTTTTAATGGTTTTCTTTGGTTTCTGGTTCTTTTTGTTGATTTCTGGTGTATTGCAGCTTATTTCTTTTGAAGGGTATTTTTTTGCGAGCCCCTGAATTTTTCTATGCTATCGTTGAGCCCCTTCACAGTTTTGTGGGCTCTCCGGCATGCATGTTAGTACCTAAGTTTGGTTGTAGAATAGGATGCGTCTCGTGGCAAGGTCTATATGCCAGGTCAGAGTGGTTGCATGCATCGCGGCTGAGCAGGGTAGTCTGGTGTCATGGCTATGTTGGGCACAGTAAACCAATGCATTGTGGAGAGAGCGCTGCAAAAATTTGTGCAACAGTCGTAGAGGTTAAAAGTTAATACCTTATTCCGGATTAAGAATAGGAGAAAGTAGGGTGATTCTTAGTACATTTTCAAATGTAGACTTTTGTGATTTGAAAGGAGGGTGAATTGATACGAGTAGGGCAGTTACTGGTATGTAACTAGTGTCGCATCATAGTTGTACGGTCCTGGTGGCGGGAGACAGAACTGAACCACCTGCCCGATAGATGGCAACCATACCTCTGGAATACAGAAAGAATGGTTAGTATTTCACATATTTAAAAGAAGAGGAAAGTGTTATTTTGTGGTAGTAAATCTTAGTTTTGGTGTTGTGTAAGTAGGTTGTTAGGTTGGGGTATGAAGTTAGTGGTTTTGATGGNTGTTGGGCACAGTAAACCAATGCATTGTGGAGAGAGCGCTGCAAAAATTTGTGCAACAGTCGTAGAGGTTAAAAGTTAATACCTTATTCCGGATTAAGAATAGGAGAAAGTAGGGTGATTCTTAGTACATTTTTTAAATGTAGACTTTTGTGATTTGAAAGGAGGGTGAATTGATACGAGTAGGGCAGTTACTGGTATGTAACTAGTGTCGCATCATAGTTGTACGGTCCTGGTGGCGGGAGACAGAACTGAACCACCTGCCCGATAGATGGCAACCATCCCTCTGGAATGCAGAAAGAATGGTTAGTATTTCACATATTTAAAAGAAGAGGAAAGTGTTATTTTGTGGTAGTAAATCTTAGTTTTGGTGTTGTGTAAGTAGGTTGTTTGGTTGGGGTATGAAGTGAGTGGTTTTGATGTGTGAAGTGTGGGTAGATGTGCCTCGACACAACCCCCACAAACTGCAGCAGACAGCACACTTTGCCTGATATCAGTTGCAGTAAAGGCCCATGACATACATACAGCTGTCAGATGGGAGAAATGCTTCAGCCCATGTGTGTGTAGTGCAGTAATTGCAGTGTTCATCACAGGGCCGCCACCGAACCAAGGACTTTATGGTGTATGCTTAGCCTTGTTCTGAGAGCACATAATGCTTCACAATTTTTTTTTATGCAATAACAGCATCACCGCCCATCTCCACATCGAAATGTTTTAAGGAACATTTTTTGTGAAATGTGGTGGCATATTGCTTTGCAGTTGTGTAAGTACTGCACTATGTGGTTACAATGTAAATCCAGGGCCACCACTGAACCTGGGGCCATACGGTGTATGTTTGCTTTTTTCTGTAAGTATGTATTGCTTCGTAATTATGTTGGGATTGAGTGTAGTAGTATAAGTATTCATTAGTGTTCAGAATTAATAACTAATGTGTGAATGCACTTTCACACTGGAAGATGTGATTTTAATTAATTTATGGCAGGTGGTAAGCGAGAATGCTTTTAGGCCATTTGTATTTTTGTATGTTGTTTGGATCGTAATCACCAAACTCGAGATTTTTGGGTTCCTTTAAAGCAGTCTAAATAAAATTGTTCAGTTAATTTTACGAAGTGTTCTCATGTAGTTTTGATCTTAAATTCGGTATGCAGTATAAAAATGGTGCAATATCTCTGTGCATCTGATGCAATTCTGATTTGAAGCTTTGTGGTTGTGTGATCGAGGTTATGTGAACAACTGAATAGTATCATGTCATCACCATAACATCCTAAATTCCTAATTGTACTAATCTAAGATCCTGATTTGGCAGATCGTTTATATAGTTGTAGAATAGAATGGGGCCAAGTAAGCCTGTACAAATTATTTTGTCCTCAGGTGTCTCCTCTTTGCATGTAACTACAAAAACTCTGCATTTGAAATACGAGGCGAGCAGCTTTATGTAGTAGTCATGTAAGTTAGTGCTATAAAGCTTATGTATTGATTAAACCTGCATGAAATACTTTTATCAAAGGCTTTTTCTATGTCCAAAAAAATTGCAACTACATAATATTTCCAGTTGAAGGCAATATTTATGTACTCTGTGACACTCCTCAATTAGTGTGGTGTAGAGTGTTTTCGCCTGAATCCAAACTATTCACATTGAATAGTATTATTTTGTTCAAGATAAAGCTGAAATCTGGTGCAGGATTATGTATTCCGCTACCTTGGCTAATATGTTTAAAAGACTGATCTATCTATAGTTCTGAGGAAGTTTTACCTTTCCCAGGTTTGTAGAGAATCATTATATTCACTTTTTATGTGCCTAGGAAATAGGCAAGCTGAAACATAGAATTTATTATCTGTGCTAGATATTCATATAGGCTGCCTCTGGTAATATTTTGAGGACTATTGTTTGTATGCCATTGGGTCCAGGCACCTTTTTTTGGCTTTGTGTGTTGTATTGCGTGCCATATTTTGTGAGACTGAGTAGGCTAGGGCTCTGTAATAATCAGGTTTCTTAATTTTGGCTTATTTCTTGGTAAATTTGAGCTGGTAAGACTAAATCGCAGGGCTCTTGATTAGGCTACAATGTGTTATCCAGGACATTTTCAAAGGCCTGTGCCTGTGCTTCAGGAATGTAGGCATTTCCATTTGTTTTTATCTGTTAGTTTTATATAAATGGTGGTGTGTTGGGGTTTTAGCTTGAAAATTTTTGTATTCTAGATACTACTTTGCCAGAGCGAGAGTTCTTCAAAAATATCTGTATTCAGTAAAGCATAGAAATTTTCACTAACCGCAAAATAATGTGAAATACATAATGCCAAATGTTAAGAAATTATGTTTATTCGCGAAATCCTGTAATAATTCCTGTATTTGCGAAACATTTACGAAATTGCTTGTTTAAGTGTATCTAAAATCACAATGTGAACTTCTTTTACCATGAAAACTCTTACATACATTAAGTTTTACAATTTTCCATTTGTTATACGGCATTATCTCTCATTTACTTCACATACGCGCAGATAACATTATTTGCCTGGTGATCACGTTGACAATAAAAACTTACATGAAATTTTACGTCACAAGAATCAGGGCCGGTTTAAGTGGCGTTTTGTGCAAGACTGGCCATGGGCGTCCCCCATACCCAATCTTCTTAAAAGTGTAAAAGTTGTGCGAAGGTGATGTCAAATATTACCAAGCACAGAACACTATTCTGACAATTTTTTTTAATGTTAATTCATTAAATTTTAAGTTCATATTTTACTCCTGGAAATAGCTATTAATATGAATAAAATGGAAAATGCACCAAATTTACTAATTTGATCTTTTTTTCCAATATTGGTTTTTTACTTTAAAATATTGGTTTTGAACTTACTTGTTTTTGGTAACATAGGATTTTTTCTTTCATATTAAAAAACAAAGAAAACTTTTTCAAATGTCACTTTGATTTTGTGTAATGAATAAAAAGAGGCATTAAAACCTGATATCCAACAATTTTTTAACAATTGTTTTTAGTTAAGGAGTGACATATCTTCCATTTACAAAATCAATATTAACAGATGTGTCAAACCCTGAACTGAAGCTACTCGCTCGCATCACATTATAAATGTCTAACATTTCAAGTACCATTTTTTATAACATTCACCCCAAATAAATAGTAAGTATAGAAAACCCATTTCCTCCATAAACAAAATTAATAAATGTAACACAGCATTCAAATACAGTCAAATTATAGCTCAATTTGCATAATTAACTTAACAACAAATGTGTAATATTTAAATATCTCAACAGAATGCTACCTTGCAATCCTGTGCCTCAGCAAATGTTTGGACTAACTATGAAAAGTTTACGGTGTGTGCAATGGAATTTTCTATTGAAAGTATAGCTAGAGAGGACAGCTGTTCATCTAGCATCGTTGATCACAAGTACATCTTGATTAGTTTCAATTTTGAAAAGCTCCTTTCAGTGCTACTCACTGTATATGGATTGTCAAAAGAATTCTCAGAGTGATCCATACACAGGAAAAGTTGTCATAGAGATTGTTGTCGTTCTTGAACTGAAAAAACAGCATAGGTGAACCTTGTCCTAAAGGAAAGGTAAAATTAAGGTTTAACAATTGTCCTCCAACTCTGCTTGGTTTGTGTCAGCATTTTCATCCTCCTGCAGAGCTTCATGAAGATTTCTGCAGTGGGCGGACAATTGTTCTTTGATTAGAGGTAGTTTTTCTAGATTTTCTAAATTATTGTAAATAAATCCCCACACAATTTTCTGATCACCAAAGAGATAAAAGCATTCTTTAACTGAAGCTTACCTAGAGTTGGGTAGAAAAAATCTCTCAGAAATATATTTTGTGCAGTGTGTCACATTCCCTCATCAGGCACCTCATTTTCAAACATTTACTTCTTTCTTACAATTTACCTGTTCTCTAATATACTGCTTTAGTTTCTAAAATTTGTGCCATCTCTTCTTCATTCTGCCTTGCAATACTGTATCCTCAAGAGAATATCATACCAGACACAGAGCGAGATGAAAATTTTCATATTTATAATCAGTTTAACCAGACAAGGCTTCATGATGCAGACCAAGAATAGCTGCAGTTGTTTTTGAAATTTCTTTTCTAACATTGTTGATGCGGCTTTCCTGCCTTGTTTCACAGTGAGCTTTGAAACATGCTTTCCCAGAATGCTCCAGCATTGAATAGAAGCAGCAAACAGGATGTAAATTCTATTGAAAACTCCAAACACTGTAATCCCTACTCTTGTTCTGATGCTACATCAGAAACTACCAGATTTAATTAGTGTCAGCCACACAGGACAAATGCACCTCTTCAGTCGACANTTCTGATGCTACATCAGAAACTACCAGATTTAATTAGTGTCAGCCACACAGGACAAATGCACCTCTTCAGTCGACAGCCTGAATCCTCATCTTCACCCCCTTATAATCATTGCATTGTCGTAGCTTTTCCCATACATATCCTCCAATGTGAGGTCATACTCTGTCCAAGTATCAACCATTAGCTGCAAGAGGTCTTCACCAGTGATACACACAGCCTCTTTGAAGCCAATGAAATGTTCCTTTACTCAAATCAAGTTTGATGAAATATCAACAAACCTTAAAATGATTGATATATTTTCAGAGTGACTAACTTCAGGGGTACTATGTACCAATAATAGAAAAATATTGAGTTTTCTTTACCTATAAAATGATTGTGTTGAGTACTTCTTTGGCTAACANTATGTACCAATAATAGAAAAATATTGAGTTTTCTTTACCTATAAAATGATTGTGTTGAGTACTTCTTTGGCTAACATATTTATGAACTCGTTTTGGATCATCTTGCTGGCATAATGGTCTGAAGCTCTTCTAATATGCCCCCTCATAACTTCATCAAACTTTCCCAGTAATTCAAAGAGGCCGAGAAAGTTTTTGTTGTTAGGAGAAGACAGTTTGTCAGATTTGCCTCTAAATGGAAGATTGTATTCTGCCAGAAACAAAGTTATAACCATTATAAGTGTCTCTAAAACACATTTCCAGCAACTTATTTCTCTATTTATAAGTTGCTGGTAGGCTGCATCAANACCATTATAAGTGTCTCTAAAACACATTTCCAGCAACTTATTTCTCTATTTATAAGTTGCTGGTAGGCTGCATCAATTGTCTTGTCAGTCTTCAACCTTCTTTCTGCTTCTGACACCAATCACAAGATCTTAAGTTCTTTGGCAACCGTTTATGCTCTTTCAGTCTCACCCCTAAGTGCCTCCAATCTCTATATCCACCTGAGGTCAGCTGAGACGTGGCTTTCATACAAAACAGCTTGCAACTAAAGCAGAAAATGCTGTCTGTAGCAATGGAATAGATAGATATTTTGACATCATCTTTGTCTTCGGTACTTGTGGTTTTTTGGANAAAATGCTGTCTGTAGCAATGGAATAGATAGATATTTTGACATCATCTTTGTCTTCGGTACTTGTGGTTTTTTGGATTTTATTGCTTTCCATTTCTGCCATTATCCATCTTTCTGTATGTTCTCCACTCTGTCCTTTTTCATTCTCATCTTGTTCATCCTTTCAGAATCCCAATAAACATAACTGTATTTTTTCTTTGCATAAGTTTTCAGTGACGGTAGGGCCGGGTGCTCCACAATCTCTAATAGTTAGAGACCTAAAAAAATAGCATTTGCAATGACGTGAATTTTATCATTTTAGTGTGAATAAAGCAATTTTTCCCGTTTTACTTTAAATAAAGTTATTTTGAAAATTTACACCGACCTTTACTTGCAACTAAACTTATATTTGCGGAATGAGTGTTACACAATTATCTGTTTTGTTGCTTTGCTAACTAAATATGGCAAAAAAAAAAATGCACACTGACACACAATGAATTTTTATATCATGTTTTGTGGTTGAGGTTAGGAATACTCGTCGCACTGTTTACCAAATGTCCGCTGTCTAAGTGTCAATGTGTCAATAATTCGTGGATCACATTTTGCAGCTTTCTTTGAACAACACACCCGTTCCTTAATTTTTTTTTGACGTACACAGTTCAAAAATATAATAATCACCAAACATAAGTGTTACTGTTAAGGTAGCGGGAATNAATTTTTTTTTGACGTACACAGTTCAAAAATATAATAATCACCAAACATAAGTGTTACTGTTAAGGTAGCGGGAATCCGGGAATTATTACAAGGCCTTGACGACGATAGAATACACGCGGCTAGAGAATATTTGACAGGAAATCAGAATGTANCGGGAATTATTACAAGGCCTTGACGACGATAGAATACACGCGGCTAGAGAATATTTGACAGGAAATCAGAATGTAAGTTAGCGTGAGTTAAGATGAAATTTTCATCACTGCTCTAGAGATATGAAAATTTAGCAAACATTGAATTTTCACATAAAAAGTGAAAAATTACGATTTTTGAGAATTCTAGCTGTAATTCACAAATTCTACAAAATCCTGTAGTAATTTTTTGCGAATTATTGTTTTATGTCATATAGTTGCTTCTTACGACGTATTTTGTGTGTTTTGCATATTCCAATACGAATGCATGCAGAGGTGGCCAGTAGATTTCTTTGATTTATCACCATAAACGAAAGCATGTTTTACTTTCCGTAACGTGTGTTTACGGCCATAAATAACATGACCGCATGTAATAATGCGCCACTTTGGGTTAACATTCTAGTGCACGGCCCTGCAAAACTTTATTTGCTCACTAGGAAACCCCGCCATTGTAGTGTTCACGTCTATCAAGCACCAGGTTATCTATGGAATTTGCGCCAACTAGCTCTCTGAGTTTGTTTACATTCATAGCATCTACGCATTTTATCCAACAATTATTTATTTTTTACAAAGTGGCACGGTGGTCAAAAATGTTTTTTTATGAATTTACTTGTGTAGAATATATTTGTAAATTGATTTATTACGTACGTTAATCTTGTATTCTTCCAGCTAATGGTGTTTTTTATCATACATATTCTCTGTAAATATGTGCAGTAAAAAATGACGTTCACGTTTTGAACAAACAAAAGTTTTGTTAGTGGGTCCAACGAAAAAATCTGTTGTTGAAAGTTCAGATAGTTAAAAACATAAAGGTAGATTTCTTTACTTTTTCTTTTCTGTTCGTACAAGGCACTTTTATTATTACTTTTTAAACAGTGCTTTTATAATTGTGTATAAAAGGTTTACATTAGTCTCTTCATGAAACAGTGTGCCGTTGCCAGAGCATTGTGACTTGTTCCAGGTGTCAGACAGAATACAAAATCTTAAGTAAGAAAATGTGAAATGGTTTTCAATGTTGTCTGTTGATAAAGGAAACTAGTGATTTTGTCTTAAAAACGTGGCTGTATTTTCTTTAGGAGTTAAGCATTTTTGCAAGGAAATAATTGTTAACAAACACTGCTTTTCAATAGGAATAACACTGCCAATTTAAGGTTTTACGAATAAAGTGATGTTTCTCAAATTATGTATGTCTTTATAAAGAGGACATCAAAAAATGGAGCAATTATCATGCAGAAACCTGCATTTTTGTAGCAAGAAAATAACTGCTATTTTTGACCAAAATAACACCTATTTTTCGAAAAAATAACACATATTTTTGGGGAAAATAACACTTACTTTTTCAGGTCTCTACTAATAGCAACACCTTTAAGTGTACAAGGTTCCCCATTGTGAGTAATTTGTTGATTTATTAGCTTCATCACTTTCTACACCTTCAGCAGGTACAACATAATTGTCATTTTAATGCTTGAAAAATTTCCTTTAGCTTTCTCCTATTTTCTTCTGTAGTGGTAACATTACATTTGAAAGTTTTATTTTAATTTCATAAGTACAGTAAACTCCCGAATAACTGTTAAAACGGGACCAAAGAAAACACGAATAAGCAAATTTGTATTTAAAAAACCTGGATAATCGAATTTACACATTGTTACTATTAATGGAACTGTGATATTGGCTCTGAAAATCGTTATAAAACACAGTACCTATTATACATTTCAAAGCAAACACAAATCACGCAATGCATGTGCAGGATTTAAAGTACTGTAATGTATGTAGTACAGTACACAATACTTTAACTGATATTTATGTTGCACCGAGAGTAGTGTAATTCACGGTGCATTGAGTATACACAGTTTATAGCCTGCACCGGCGCCAGGTGGGCGGCATGAAGCTATAAGCGCTGTGTGTGTGTGTGCGTGTGTCACTTCCTCAGTGTGCACACATACCCATCCTTGAGATGACAGAGTGAGTTGAAAGNAACTCCCGAATAACTGTTAAAACGGGACCAAAGAAAACACGAATAAGCAAATTTGTATTTAAAAAACCTGGATAATAAATTTACACATTGTTACTATTAATGGAACTGTGATATTGGTTCTGAAAATCGTTATAAAACACAGTACCTATTATACATTTCAAAGCAAACACAAATCACGCAATGCATGTGCAGGATTTAAAGTACTGTAATGTATGTAGTACAGTACACAATACTTTAACTGATATTTATGTTGCACCGAGTGTAGTGTAATTCACGGTGCATTGAGTATACACAGTTTATAGCCTGCACCGGCGCCAGGTGGGCGGCATGAAGCTATAAGCGCTGTGCGTGTGTGTGTGTGCGTGTGTCACTTCCTCAGTGTGCACACATACCCATCCTTGAGATGACAGAGTGAGTTGAAAGTTTAGAATGCAATGCAGTAAAGACGATAACAGGACTTTAAACACTACAGTACACTCCCCATTAAAAAAACATAACCCTTACAATACAAATGAAGAACCTAACGTTAAATTTGCAAAAAGAAGGAAAACACATTTAAGAAAAGTCTAAATTCATTCATTTCAAAGTTTGTGCCAACCATAATGAATTTTACAAAAATGCAAGCACTCACCTCTCAATAAGTGTAGAATGCTTTCTCATTTAGTCTCAATAGGCTTTGGTTGAAACGTCTTAGATTGCAACATTGTCCTTATCAATTCGTTACAAAAGAGAATATTAAAAAAAATTTGAATCTCGACAAAGGTTTGCTTGACGCAATGATAAACTTGCTCATCCAGAGCGATCATCGACCGCGTACAACCCACAAACTTTACACGCATGCAACACGAGTAAAAATGTTTATATTTTCTTCCAATTGGCATAAATTTGACTGTATTGCCATTTATTCAATCCGTTAAATCACTGTATGATTTTACTTGAGACTCTGGAAACGATGCGATCAGGGGACCAAACGAATTCAGGATGGAATGTAAATTTTTTTCGAAATTTACTGGTGATTACCGATTATCTTGAGCAAGACAACCAATTCGGCCATTTTGTCTGTTTCCAAAATGTTTTTAAACTTGGAAATTGTTTATTTCAAGTACATTTTCAAGTTGAATACAACACCATAGATGCTTTGAATTGTCTTTTAATTTCTCCATGGTTCTGCAATTTGAATGCTGGTATATGTTGTTATCATAGATAACTCGCTGTGGTATGAATTTGGAAATAAAGACTATCTGATTGAGAAAACACTTTTATTTTAAGAACAATGAACTACACTACAGAAAAACACAACTACTACTTACTCTTTTCAAAGTATGACGGTAGAGTGCAGCACCTCCGCGTAAGCAACCAATTGGGAGAGACTTATAGAATTGCACCACAATACACACTTCAATATATATACAGAAATTTTGTCTGTACAATGTAAACACTAATGTTGTTTGGCACATTGATTAAAATGTGATTTTTTGAATTTTTCCTGAACCACCAACTGTTGAGGATACATCTCATTTGCTTTGTGCTGACGATTGGCCAATTTTGCCTTTTCGCTCATTCCAGAGTAATGTCAAAAACTCGATATTTCATTCTATAGTATACACCTCACCTGAAAAAAAAAAATGTATATCCCATTTTATTTATTTATTACTTATTTATTTTATTTTTCTGTCATCCATTATGTGAGTCACTCAATTCAAAAAAAAAATTCTAGTGGAAAGTGCAGAAAACAAAAAAAAATCTCATGAGGCAAAGTTGAGGGAAATTAAGTGAAAATATTGGCATAATCTTGAGGCAATCTTAAGAATTGCCTCAACTATTCCACAAAGTTATGCGGTAATAAAATGAAAAATTATGGGATAATATTGAGACAAAGTTGAGGCAATTTTAAAGATGGTCTCAAGAACTACATGAGGCAAAGATGAGGGAACCTTAACTTCCCCCCTCCCCACAATTGTGCAAATCATTGCTTTTGATTACACTCACCCACTTTTGTGAATCGACCTGCGATATGAATGGATGGTGCCGACGAAAAGTAGTCTGTACCGGTGTCATTATCTTCATATCTTAAAGTGTCTACCATAAATGTAGCATCCAAGTCGATGGCCATTCCCTTTGTAGGTGATGTTGAAGAGTTTGATGAACCCGCATCGAAAATCAGACCTACGTTTATTAATTGCATCACATTTCTGTAACTGCACACCTCCACTTTAAGGAATGGTTCTGAAAAGTCAACCAAGTAGGTAATTTCCCTGCTAAATATATTTTTAAATACACAATAATCACGTGAAATGCCTTTAATGTTTATGGTGTTGCCACAAGTAAAGGAAGTCGNTCTACCATAAATGTAGCATCCAAGTCGATGGCCATTCCCTTTGTAGGTGATGTTGAAGAGTTTGATGAACCCGCATTGAAAATCAGACCTACGTTTATTAATTGCATCACATTTCTGTAACTGCACACCTCCACTTTAAGGAATGGTTCTGAAAAGTCAACCAAGTAGGTAATTTCCCTGCTAGATATATTTTTAAATACACAATAATCACGTGAAATGCCTTTAATGTTTATGGTGTTGCCACAAGTAAAGGAAGTCGNAATATATTTTTAAATACACAATAATCACGTGAAATGCCTTTAATGTTTATGGTGTTGCCACAAGTAAAGGAAGTCGTACGAAAATTCAAGTCTGTAACCACCCAATGCCATTTGTAGATTTTTTCAATGCCCGCGACACCAATACATCTATTGGTGAACACGAACGCAAACAATTACAATAATTTTGAATAACATTTATTGAATGCATGATAAGAGAAAAAAAAAATATAAACAATATTTCGAGACTTGATAGAATTTATATGCAGTTATTCTTTAGGGCGATATTGTGTCAAATGGACCAAGGTAGATGTTCAATAATTGTTCATTTTACCCTACAACACATAAATGTAATTATTATTATTTGTTATGCTTCTTGTAATGTGTTGTGCCTGGGAGAGAATCGTGTAACTAGTGTGAAGCCCTTCCGACCAGAGGGTACTTACGGGCTTGGTGTGTGTCGTGGGGGAGAAGATGATCAGGGTTGCTGGGTGATGAGAGTCAGAAAATGGAGCGTGCTTGTGGAGGGAATTCCTGCACGCACGAGGTGGAAAAGTGAAGTGGGCGATGTGTGGGTGTAGAGCGGGTGAGTGAGTAGCGGGGCCAAAAAAACAAGGTAGGTGGTGAGGAAGGGAAGGTGCAGCGCTACATCAGCCTTGGCAGGGGCCGACATCATCTGGGAGGCATCGTCATCCACATCTTCCTCGGTGGTGTCCCTCCGTAGATGGTGGGTGGAATGGGAATGGCGAGTTGACGGATGGTAGGGTTAGTAGGGTGTTTAGCGCAGGAGGTGGCAAAGCGGTCGGTGAGAGTGGCGAGAATGGAGTGGTGGTGGGGAAGATTGGCAGCGACGTGGACTTGTTCGCTGAGAATTGGTAGGGGGAGGTGAAGGATAAGATGCAGGGAGCGGAAGAAGATGTTGGTGGGGCGACGGAGAGTATGGGTGGTGACGTGAGACCAGGTGGGACAGGCATTGGTAAGGAGGAATAGGATGAATGTACATTAAAACAGTGACACGAGCGGCAGGAGGAGTGCCAGAGGACAGGAAAAGAACAGGGGCAAGGTGGATCATAGCAGTGCGGGCAGAGGTGGTGGTGGAATTGAGGTGGGGAATAAAGTTGAAGTGGGAATCGAAGATCACATCAAGGTAACTGAGTTGGAGACACCAGGGGATAGGGGTGGCAGAGGCCTGTGGAGGGTGGAGATCTGAAGGGTGCAGTCGGGAGAAGAGGATGGAGGTGGACTTGGTGTGATTGAGCCTGATGCTGTGGGCATGTAGCTGGGATTGGAGGGAGGAGAGGCCGCAACTGAGGCGGTCGCTGAGCTTGTGCTCAGAGGCAGGTATTGTCGGCATAATGGACTATGTGGGTGGGAGAGAGTGCCCTCCACACGGATCTGGAAGGAGCTACCATCCAGGAATGAGCAGAGGAGGCAGGTGAGGTGGAGTGGGATGTCCATGGCAGAGAGACGGGAAAAGAGCTGTTGGTAGGGGACGGAGTCAAAGGCTCGTGCCAGGTCGAGGAGTACCATGCCTGTGTGTTGACGGCGCAAGAAGCCTGTCACAAAATTGCGTTCCACACGGGTAATGGCATGGGTGGTGGAATGGTGGGCGCAGAAACCAAATTGGTGGTTTGGGAGGATGTTGGCAGTGGAGACAGCGACGATGAGGCGGTGA
>NQII01006455.1:0-77837 GCA_002778355.1 Clitarchus hookeri | reverse complement strand
TGGATGACTTGCTCGGCAACATTGGAAAGAATGGGGGGAGAGATAGGCTGGTAGGAAGAGGGGAGGTCCAGAGGTTTCCCAGGTTTGGGGATGGGGACGACTAGGTCAGTTTTTAGGAGAAAGTAAAGTGACAACGGAGCAGAATGGCATTGATGAGACGGGTGAGAAAGACTGTGGCTGTATGTAGAAGGGCACCGAGGAGTGGGGCTGGAATGGAGTCTGCTCCAGGAGCCGTGGAGGGAGGCGGTAGAGAAGGCAGAAGATTTTGCTGGGGGTGGCTAGATGGAAAGAGGGAAGAGCCACGTTGTGGGAGAGGGCCTCCGATTTCTCGGCAGTGGAAGTGGCAGTGGCGGGATGAGGGTGCGGATGGCTTTAAGGTGAATGGCACCAGATGGAGCAATTGGATGAAGAAAGGGTTTGGAGGTGCAAAGTCTCCTGGTCGGCCTTCCACTTCTGGACCAACCGCCGGCACCAGCCCCACAGGAGGTGGTACAAGCCCCGATCCTTCAGTAGCCGGGATACCTGCCATCGGGCACGGAAGCGGTTTGGCAGAGACAGCGAGTGTTGGATGCATTGAGGGAGGGGCCTAGGGATATGGGAGTTGGCAGCAGAGAGGGACCATACCACATTCTTCCAATCATCAAGTGTCGAGGTTTTATGATCGTGGCACCACTTCTTTCGCAGCTTAGCATTGGCTTCCGTTATACAGGGTTTCGCAATTGCAGCCCTTCCATGAATGTTAGCTTTGTGGAGATCCCGCCGTACTGTTTTTGTAGAAACAGTATTACTCAAGTGAGTGTTGAGTTCTGCTGTCACTTTTGCCGCGGTAGTTTTATGTTGCCTGGCCACAATTCTTTTTAATGTTTGTCGGTCTCTGTCAGTTAACTTTGGGTTTCGCCCACTATTCCTCTTCGCCGATGATGTTTTAACATGTTTTGTGTATGCTGTCATTACCGTGGATACTGTCGCTCGTGAAACGTTAAACAATTCAGCTGTTTTCGTGACAGACGCTCCCGCTAACCGAGCACCAACGATTTGCCCTCTTTTGAAATCTGAGAGATCACACATATCACCAATCGCTTGTCTTAACCATCGCAGAACAAAGCGTATAATACACTGAAATGCCTATAACCTACAAGACTTGGCACGTAAACTGTGCAATACATACGCATCACATTATTTACACGGAAGCAGTGTTGCCAACATGCAACAAAATGTACTATATTGCATGGTGTTCATATTTTTTTGTCCATCCCCTGTAGCTGTCGAAATGTAATGTAAGTACTGGAGGTTGTTGATGGGTTTGGTGTTTACAGCAGTTTGAATTATGTCATTGTGGAAAGTGAGTACAACATCCAGCAATATGGCATGTGTTCCGGAGTATAACCTGGTGAACTTAAGTGAACTCTGTGCGTTTAAATTTTTCAGAAAGTGAATTAGGCCGTCTTCAGTGGAAGTTTGTATCATGGAGATGTCGATGAAACGCATCCAGCAATGTGGTTGGGTTGGTCGGTGACAGAGAAAGTTTCCTTCTAACATGCCCATGAACAGATTGGCATAGAATAGTGCCATACGTGTACCCATCGCTGTTGCCTTTGAGATTAAGGTAGTGTGTGTCTTGAAATCTGAAGTAGTAATTGCTGAGGAATCTGGCAAGTTCAACAAGGAATGCTGTAGAAGGTTTGTTGTGTGGGGGACTTTGCTCGAGGTAATATTGTACGGCTAACAGTCCAGATGTGTGGGGATGTTGGTAGAGAGAGATTCAACATCTTTGGTGACTATGTATGCATCTTGGGGAACAGGACCCTGGTGTCTCAAGTAGGGNTGGTAGAGAGAGATTCAACATCTTTGGTGACTATGTATGCATCTTGGGGAACAGGACCCTGGTGTCTCAAGTAGGGCTGAGCCAATACTGGTACAGATATATCGAAACCGGCCGATATCGTAATTGTGCGCAGTTCATGTTTAAATCGCAGATATTATAACTTATATTTTGCCTTAAGAATGTAAGATGATGCTGTTTTCAACTTGCCATAATTGGAGTGGCTTAGCTCACTATTTGGTTTTATTAACACAATCACTATTTTTAAATTGGTTTTTACTAAAGTACCCAACTGGCTGTGTTTATTTCTAAAGCAAAATTAGGCACATTTTGCATGATTGTTTACAAAACATGTATACAAAAAATCAATAGTAGCCACAATTTGCGTTTACTGAATTTTATCTATGTAGGCAAGCTTGCAGCATGAACAAAACTGTTAACATTTAATCAGCCTAACACATATAATAATAAAAATTATTAATATTTTATCTTAATAGTTTTACGACAAACCGCAAACACAGCGACGCATTGAAAAAAAAAAAAAGTCATCTTGGTTACATGCTGCACAATACTGCCGCCATCCTTGACTTACGACAAAAACTGCTGTACATTAGGTTGAAGGTGGACATCTACAAATGCTGAGATTCCCTCAGTGGGGATGCCAATCCCCGACACAATGGAACATCCTGGGAGTGACCATAGTCCCTTGTGTATCTTCAGAAGCAGGTATATTACTGGTGTGGTGGGTTTATTTGGGGTGAGCAGTTTAATCAAAGCCTAGGATAGGTCTTTGAGGGAGGGCCCTGGGACACACGGAATTGATTAATATGACCACAGAATAAGGTGGTTGGGTCTTCTCGTGGATGTTTGTAGGTAAATGTGTCCTTGAGTTGGTTTTCTATTTCTAAAAAGCTAATTTTTCTTTGCAGAGATACAATATTTATTTACAATTTTTTAGATGGGCATTGTAATTTGTTGGGATTGTGGCAAATATTAAAATCAAGTACAGTGGAACCCTCTTATAAGGTTCTTCAGGGGTCTGCAAGAAAGTGACACTATAAGAGGGAAACACAAAACTTCTAGAATCGGGACATCAAAAGATATAAAATTATGCACTGTAATAAACACACAACTTTATAAAATGAACAAAACTAATATTTTTTTTTAAATACATAATATTTTATGAAATTTTATCTCATGGTTGCAAAATCATAAAATTAGTAAATGAGCAAAAAATTACTGCACATGCAAAACAAGCACAATTGTTCGTGGCAGTTTGTCTCCTGGTACCAAAGCACACAAAATTGTCTNATATAAAATTATGCACCGTAATAAACACACAACTTTATAAAATGAACAAAACTAATATTTTTTTAAAATACATAATATTTTATGAAATTTTATCTCATGGTTGCAAAATCATAAAATTAGTAAATGAGCAAAAAATTACTGTACATGCAAAACAAGCACAATTGTTCGTGGCAGTTTGTCTCCTGGTACCAAAGCACACAAAATTGTCTACAAGCAAAATACGTAATATAAAATCTTTCATGGAAGTTTGTCTCCTGGTTGCATCAATGAATTCGGTTAAGAGTAGTCGCTTGGATTTCCAAATTCCGAGCGATTGCTGTGTATGTTCTACTGGGATTACTGTCCACTTGCTTGATTAAGTTTAACTTTTCAGCTAATGAAAATGTTTGTCTTTTCTTAGAGCCACTCATTTTAATTTTCACTAAAACTGTTTCAAGGACGAACTAATTTTCACAACGTAAATATTAACTAGGCATGTGCGAAGGTCGTTTTTTGAATGCGAAGAGAAGTCGAAGCTTACATCATGCAAAGGAATTTCGAAGAAAAATCAAAGTCGAAAGATTAAAAAATATATTAATTTATAGTAGGTTTTCAACTCATTTGTACTGTTACTGCCAAAAAAATGTATGCCTACTAGACACTGAGCAATGGAATAAAACATCCTAATCTTGCACTGCTGAAAAACTGAAATATCAAAATCTGCAAGAAATTAATCATTATACATTTAGATACCTACAAACTTTATAAAAACTACCATACTCCATATATTCAGTCCCATTTGGCACCACCATCGCACAGTGATTTGAATGGGTGGCTATCAACATTTGACCTCTTCCCTTTCCTCCTCCAAGGACCCTTGTCAATGTCAGATTAGATAGTAAACTTGCTGGATGGTGGATTAGTGCCTCAGAGCAAGAGAGTTGAGCCACTTTCACTGCCTACAAGGAAAGTGTGCAGTTCTTCTAAAAAGACNGAAAATGTTTGTCTTTTCTTAGAGCCACTCATTTTAATTTTCACTAAAACTGTTTCAAGGACGAACTAATTTTCACTACGTAAATATTAACTAGGCATGTGCGAAGGTCGTTTTTTGAATGCGAAGAGAAGTCGAAGCTTACATCATGCAAAGGAATTTCGAAGAAAAATCGAAGTCGAAAGATTAAAAAATATATATATATAAATTTATAGTAGGTTTTCAACTCATTTGTACTGTTACTGCCAAAAAAATGTATGCCTACTAGACACTGAGCAATGGAATAAAACATCCTAATCTTGCACTGCTGAAAAACTGAAATATCAAAATCTGCAAGAAATTAATCATTATACATTTAGATACCTACAAACTTTATAAAAACTACCATACTCCATATATTCAGTCCCATTTGGCACCACCATCGCACAGTGATTTGAATGGGTGGCTATCAACATTTGCCCTCTTCCCTTTCCTCCTCCAAGGACCCTTGTCAATGTCAGATTAGATAGTAAACTTGCTGGATGGTGGTGGCATTAGTGCCTCAGAGCAAGAGAGTTGAGCCACTTTCACTGCCTACAAGGAAAGTGTGCAGTTCTTCTAAAAAGACGTATCAGCTGTGGTACATACGTCAGCCCAACTCCACAACCACGCGATAAATGTGTTAACTGTTATGACANCTTATCAGCTTTGGTACATACGTCAGCCCAACTCCACAACCACGCGATAAATGTGTTAACTGTTATGACATCGCTGCACATGTCAAAATTAGCTTGGGATAAAAACTACAAACTTTGTTTGAAAAACAGTGCCAGTTGAGCATCTTTTCCATTGCGGTTTTCCTTTCCCAGCCCAAGCCTGCTACCTTCCATGGGAAAACTTTCAAAAGGCTGGCAGATGAAATCGAAGATACAAAAGTCTCTGATTCACCTTCGAAAATGAAGTTTCACGCACACCCATAATATTAAACACACTAATCCATTTACATTCTGGTAAAAAAATAAACAATGGATATGATTCCATAGATGAATGCATACAAGTAAAGTGCAGCATATTCTTGTGTGCATATGTGACAGCTCACGACATCTGTAGTTATTCCAGATGTACGAAGTTGTGCACACTACCCTTCAGTGACTAGCCAGAAGTGTTACCACTTGATGGTGTTTACGAATAAAGAAAATATCGTACTGACTTAAACAAAACCTGTGAATATGTAATGAAATACTTTGTTGTGAATTGAACTTATGTGAAATGGTTTGGTGACAAGAAATAAATTACGGAATCACATACCGTTGGCATTATTCGCGGGAAAACGAAAACCTTATTTCCTGGAATGTTTGTTATTGTTCTTATAGAGAAACATTCGAGACCAGATAAATCCTGCATAATAGACGGGAAAACCCTTTAAACGGGAACCTTATAAGCGGGTTCTACTGTAACTAAGTACGTCACACAATTGTTTTTCAACACCTAGGGCAAAGATACAAAGTTGCGATAAATTAACTGACTATGCACGATAGCTGGGTTAAGGTAATGCGCATCACATGCAAGCAAGGGTTTCACTAGGCATCAGGCCAGAGTCACTGGTTCCATGGAAGCACTAATGAGGTGGGGTTTGCACTATTAGGCACTTGGCGTTAACTAGTCCCTTGCACAGGGTTGGATGGGTAGGCCGTCTGCTGGGTACTAAATCAGTACCTAGATCCCTCCGGGTGACTTGGGCAAGTGCCGATGTTGGCTTACTTTGTTTGGGCCTTACCCGTGGTCAACTGGCAGCTGGAAGCTGTTGTCGCATGACTGCGCCCCCTTCTAGGGCGCTGCAGGTGGTAGAGGTGACTTTCTCTTGGTCCTCTGTTGTACGTGTAGCTGGGTGTCTGGTGTTAGTGTGCCAAGGCTACCGGCAGGCCCAGTAGGAACAACAGAAAATTCCAACGAGGTTGGTTCCTTTTGACATGTATAAATAAATTTTTTTTAGGTTTACTTTGTTTTCTCAGAAAACAAAGTTATTTTTTAAGCCGAAATGTTCTTGGTGCGCTTCCTTCAAGGTAAGCAATAGTAACTGTGACTGGANAAAACAAAGTTATTTTTTAAGCCGAAATGTTCTTGGTGCGCTTCCTTCAAGGTAAGCAATAGTAACTGTGACTGGATGTGGGGTTTTGATGGTCTTGTGAGGTGATTAAGAGGTGTTAGCTGGGTAGACTGTGAGGGGAGGCCTCTGCAGTTGACTAGTGGCTTGTGGGNCTTGTGAGGTGATTAAGAGGTGTTAGCTGGGTAGACTGTGAGGGGAGGCCTCTGCAGTTGACTAGTGGCTTGTGGGGCATTGAGGTAGCGGTTAGACAGTTGAAGGGGTTTGGGTTCTTAGTAACTGGTCAACCTCAGGGGCAGTAGCTATCCTATTGCTTTACTTTATACCCTTTCTATGGGTGAACAGCATTAATGGAAGGTTCCATTGTCTTCCCTCTGCAAAGCAGGGGCAGGTTGCCTAGCTTGAATGTCCCAAGAAATGATTAGGTCACTCGTCAGACCTGTCACTCCAACCGGCAGAGTGTGGGTAAACACACTGGTGGCTAACCACTTCATAATTTTGTCTTGCTAGCATGGGGCTCTACTGTACTTCATACCATATGTTCAATACTCTGTCCACAGTATGGGTGGCATCTGGCAATGTACGTGCTGCCTTGTTTGGACGACGGACTAGTCTGAAATCAGTTCAAAGCTGCTATCACCTGCCTCTCCCTTGAGGGATGGTGCATACCAGGATTAAAGTGTGTACAGTTTCACCCTAGAACAAGTACTCCGAGGTTAAACTAAAATTGTGCGTATTTCATCCAGAATAAACACTGTGACCTGTACTATCTNCTTGTGAGGTGATTAAGAGGTGTTAGCTGGGTAGACTGTGAGGGGAGGCCTCTGCAGTTGACTAGTGGCTTGTGGGCGTTGAGGTAGCGGTTAGACAGTTGAAGGGGTTTGGGTTCTTAGTAACTGGTCAGCCTCAGGGGCAGTAGCTGTCCTATTGCTTTACTTTATACCCTTTCTATGGGTGAACAGCATTAATGGAAGGTTCCATTGTCTTCCCTCTGCAAAGCAGGGGCAGGCAACAGTTTGCCTAGCTTGAATGTCCCAAGAAATGATTAGGTCACTCGTCAGACCTGTCACTCCAACCGGCAGATGGAGTGGGTAAACACACTGGTGGCTAACCAC
This sequence comes from Clitarchus hookeri, assembly GCA_002778355.1. Taxonomy (NCBI): domain Eukaryota; kingdom Metazoa; phylum Arthropoda; class Insecta; order Phasmatodea; family Phasmatidae; genus Clitarchus; species Clitarchus hookeri. The sequence continues at coordinate 70,536 of NQII01006455.1, read as the reverse complement.
TCCAACCGGCAGATGGAGTGGGTAAACACACTGGTGGCTAACCACTTCATAATTTTGTCTTGCTAGCATGGGGCTCTACTATACTTCATACCATATGTTCAATACTCTGTCCACAGTATGGGTGGCCCATGACTGTGTGGCATCTGGCGATGTACGTGCTGCCTTGTTTGGACGACGGACTAGTCTGAAATCAGTTCAAAGCTGCTATCACCTGCCTCTCCCTTGAGGGATGGTGCATACCAGGATTAAAGTGTGTACAGTTTCACCANTGCATACCAGGATTAAAGTGTGTACAGTTTCACCCTAGAACAAGTACTCCGAGGTTAAACTAAAATTGTGCGTATTTCATCCAGAATAAACACTGTGACCTGTACTATCTCCCTTAATAGAGGGCACTTAAACTACACACGCATCTGATGGGTCAATCGCCATTTCCTTGGGTATTCACGTCTAGTAGAATGCCGGTCAGCTCTGGAGGCTGGCGGTATATGGGTTTGATGCTCTGTTCAGGCTAGGTGATGTCACACGTGGTTGGGCAAAAAAAATAATTGTACATAATATATATGGCGCGCACTGCATCAATGTGACTCAAATACAGTAGAGACCCGAATTTGCAAGGCCTTGCGGTGCCTGAGAATGACATTGCAAATTCGCTGACTTCACAAAATAATTCCCAACAAATTTTGACTCACCAAAACCCCAAAAATTTCAATAAAATAGTATTTTTCATATTAAGTCAGCTTTAATAGTCTCTAATTGCAAAAATAACATATTTTATAAGGAATTTTAACTTATTACACAGAACCAGCCCAGTATATAGCTAATGGGCAACAACTCGGACCTGTTTTTTTTTAGCTTTCCGCGCTCTTCCGGGAGTAACAGCCATCTCAGATTGCTAACGGGTGGACCAGCATCAAAGCAAGAACTAATTGAATACCTTATGTTCATGTTCTAGGCAAAGGTTAAACTTTTTCTATCAAGGGCTGTGTGTTTCGCTGCGCGTTTGTGTTTGTCTCAAGGGATGGAGGTGGTGCCCCCATCCATCTTGTTTGGGAGGAAGTGAGAAAGAGGGCAGAAACTAAACAGGAGCACTATGGTGGCAGAAAGTGAGGCTGGCAGAGTATGTCAAGGTAACAGCAGTCATAAAAAAAAGCAGGGAGAATGAGGCCCTGTTCAAATTAGCACTTTTTGTCAACAAAAATTGTCACGTGACCCCTTTTTTTTTTAAATTGTTTTATAATTGCACTTTGTTCGCTTTGAAGAATTGCAAAATACAAATTACTAAACCGCCACCATAATAGTTTTGCTTGTTTGAAAGATTTAAATGCACATATAGGCAATGTTATTGGAATAAATAAAGGTTTATTNGCCATAATAGTTTTGCTTGTTTGAAAGATTTAAATGCACATATAGGCAATGTTATTGGAATAAATAAAGGTTTATTGTACCCACAATAATAATCTCGCGAGACAATGTTTTGTTAATTGGGATGGGGCAACCAAATCTAAGATTTACTGACTCCACTGAATCTTGGGGATTCCTAGATTCAATATAAGTTTTGTGCAAAGATTAGATTCTTTTCTTTTCGAAATTCCACATATGTAATTCAAAGTATATGTAAAATTCAAAAGATTTATATATGCTGCAGTAATTAAATTCTTGTGTAACAAAAGGAGCATCTCAAACGTCCGGCTACTCAACACTTCGTTCAGCAAAAAGCAACACGCCAACTTAAGATTTTTTTTNAAAGGAGCATCTCAAACGTCCGGCTACTCAACACTTCGTTCAGCAAAAAGCAACACGCCAACTTAAGATTTTTTTTGAACACCCCTGCTATCACATCTAAAATATATTTTACGTATTCAAACATTAAAATTCCATTTCAGTTTTAAATTACAAGTTTAAGAAAATTTTTTTTTTGCTGTAATAAGTATAAGTCACTAGGGTATATGCACTGTAATTTGCTATTTTTAACAGTCACAATGAAATATGTTTCCATTAGTGCTACCTACAAATTTGTGTGTGTTTCAATAGGCAAAGTTTAATTTATAAATAGCATACCAAAAAAACTATGTTAAAACAGTATTTTAAATGTTAACTATTTCTTACACACCATTGCTTATTGTTATATATTTGTAATTACAAGTTGTTTAAAAAAAAACAACAGGTTGACGTGATACTCCTAGGGTGATTTTTCAAAGGTTTGTTTCAAAACATCAGAAGAAACCATAGATAGACTGTAGTTTTGTCTTTTAGAAATGGATTATCATCACTTTTTAGATACAGTTTTCCTGTGAAGCATTTACCAATAGTGGTTCTACTTTAATTCAATAATACAACTCTTAANTTTTAAATGTTAACTATTTCTTACACACCATTGCTTATTGTTATATATTTGTAATTACAAGTTGTTTAAAAAAAAAAAACAACAGGTTGACGTGATACTCCTAGGGTGATTTTTGAAAGGTTTGTTTCAAAACATCAGAAGAAACCATAGATAGACTGTAGTTTTGTCTTTTAGAAATGGATTATCATAACTTTTTAGATACAGTTTTCCTGTGAAGCATTTACCAATAGTGGTTCTACTTTAATTCAATAATACAACTCTTAANAACTTTTTAGATACAGTTTTCCTGTGAAGCATTTACCAATAGTGGTTCTACTTTAATTCAATAATACAACTCTTAACTAATCTGAACACAAACTGTTATGAAAAGATTTTATTACAACATACATGTCACTAAACGGTGACGACAGTATAAACGTCTCTTCGAAAATGAAAAGACAATCAACAAAAAAATAAATATCCTCAGTAGTTTAGCTTTCAGAGAAATGCTCAGCTACAATTCTTGTCCAAATGTTATGCTAATACCGCACTTCAAAGATCTGCCATAAATGCACCTGTATACAACGGAAAACAAAACAAGTGAACGCAGAACTGACAGTTCACACTGGGAGAGTTCACAAGTGATGATGTTAAGCATTCCATCCTCGCTGGACAGTCTCAGTCTTGTGGTCACGCTCACAGCTCGTCTTTGAAGTCTTCATCGCTGCCACCAGATGGAGGTGGAGCCCCACCTGCTCCTTGGTACAGCTTTGCAATGATTGGCTGCACAATATCTTCCAGCTCCTTCTTCTGGGACTTGTACTCCTCTGTGTCTACATCCTGGTTCTCCTCGAGCCACTTAATCTTCTCATCAATTGCCTCCTCCATCTTAGTCTTGTCAGAGTCGCTCACCTGAACAGTGGAACAGTGCAAAATCATGGGTACATCAAACAGCAGTGAAGTACTATAGTTACCTGAATAGATGCTAAGGTTTACAGCCAAAAAAATTCGCTTTAAAATGTAATTTCTGTCTAGAATAAGTGACAACAAAAATTTTACATATGCAACTTTAATTTCAGCCATATTCTGCATTCACAGTCGACTCTTGTTTCCAAGACCCTGGAATAGAAACCCTCTTGAAATAACTTTTCAGAACCAAGAAAAATATTTAATTGAAAAGGTTTTTCCAATAATAACGCCTTCAAAATAACAACCATGAAAGGTCAACTAAGTGCCATGCCAGTTCAGAGAACAAAGCTGCACTTCCTTAAGGTGTGTCAGTACCAACAAAATTTGTGCAGTGATCTGAAAATACGTCGGATGATGTTCCTCTCACAGATTCATATCTTTTCCAAGGATACTAAAATTGCATCAGTACACAAATATGACAACTTCCAAATGGACTGCCTTGCTCGACAAACANAAGGTCCCGCAAAGTCCAACACCAACCTTCAGAAAACGGCGCACTTGTAAGAACCTCACAGCAGGCAGGTTTCCTACGAGTGGGGTAGGGGGTTTGGCTGTCAATTTGAAACACTGAATGCACCTGTGGATAGTGCCGAACTAGTTGTTTAGTTCTCAATATCAGAAACTGTCTCTGGATGAGAGGTTGCGTAGCCTGTGGTCCAGCATGAAGGTAAGTGGTACGATTGTAGGTAACAATAAGCACTGAAAGTTGACATTTTCCTGGAAGTAATACTGGATGTTTTGTTTGTTTGTTCAGACAAGAAAAAATGTTGCAGCCGACCACCCACCCTGATGACTCCAAAGGGGTTTAGGAATGGCTGCAGACTCTTAAGACTATTGGCACACTCATTACGCTCCAGGATTGTAATTTTCTCAAAAAAAAAAAAAAAAAAAAAAATGCTGCACAAATTTGATCAAAAATACCATTGCAGATTGTATCTCCTCATAGCTCTCAATAACTTTGAATTACAACAAATTTATTTTCTGAAGGCACTCTTAGCTCTGAGCATCCATGCTGTCACACACTTAAGGTTAGAGTGATGAAAATGTGTCCAACAAGTCAACTAATTCATTTCTCTTGTCTTGAAATGCAAGGACCTGATTTTGTACAGACTTGCATTTAGGAAGCTCCTTCACATCCAAGGTCCTTACCCGTTGTAAGGGCCAATTTGCATCCGAGCCTGCCTGCCAGCCAGTCAGTCAGGACCTTGAAACCACAGTGTGTTTACCAACTAAGTGCTCTGGAAAAACACCTCAAAAAGCTAAATCTGCTGGGTTGCAGCTAGAGGAGACAAAATGACATATACTCTGAGGTACAATGGTCAGAATTTCAGAAAATTTTATCGAGTTTTCTTTTTATATATTTCAAGTATTTCTAAAAACCTAACCATTATTTCTGTAGTTTATCTTTGTAAGTTTTAAATAAATGTGCAAAATATAGAAAGGCATTTGAATATTTCTGTTACGTAATTCCCTTCCCAATCCTGAACAGAAATAGATATTTTAAAAGAATCTAATGAAATAAAAAGAATCGATCCTTGCCCAATAACTGACAATCAATTATTTTCGAAAGTTTTATGAGGAGTGTACAGAGATAGAGCAGCACATTAGCATTGGTTCTTGAGTACCAAATGTTATTCTCTTAGATCATCTTTGCGCCACATGTAGTGTTTTGATGTTGTGGCAGTGAAGACAGTTTCTTGATGGAAAAGCGAAGTACCTACACCGCAGGTTTCTAAATGAAAGTGATTTTGTTCGCAAATCAAGCCGCGGGCTGTGAATTCAAAATAAATGAAAAGTTAATGCGGGGCTGGAGGAATTTTTCTCACTTACAGGTCGCACACTGAGTTTTCAACCAATTTTTTTAAAATAAAATGTGCGACTTATATGCGATAAAATACGGTACAAAATACTATGAAGTAAATAGTATTACATTATTAATAAAATAAAAATACTCTTTACACAGTAAAAATGTTNAAAGCGAAGTACCTACACCGCAGGTTTCTAAATGAAAGTGATTTTGTTCGCAAATCAAGCCGCGGGCTGTGAATTCGAAATAAATGAAAAGTTAATGCGGGGCTGGAGGAATTTTTCTCACTTACAGGTCGCACACTGAGTTTTCAACCAATTTTTTTAAAATAAAATGTGCGACTTATATGCGATAAAATATGGTACAAAATACTATGAAGTAAATAGTATTACATTATTAATAAAATAAAAATACTCTTTACACAGTAAAAATGTTTCTACAAAAAAGTGGCAGTAACCATTTGTTTTCTTGGAAATATGAAAATTACACAAATTTACTTCCTATTCAATTCTTCATTTTTTATGTCCTTCACTAACACTAAATCACCGCATACAGCACAGCAATATTTAACCACATGTCTTTTCCAGCCCACTCAATGTTCACATCGCAGCTTTGCACTTTGGTCAGTTTATAAAATGAAAAACCCTTCACTGTCAAACTCCTGGGCACAATATACAACAGTAACTATTTTGGCATTTTTAAACGGTTTTGTGATGTAAGCAGCTGACTACAATCACCACCCTCACTCAATATTTACAAATGCTGTATTTGCTAGTTGTCAAGAACCTAACCACAAAAAGCACTGAATATGAGTAAAGTCAGCAGCAGTGTTTACAAATACCATGCAAATGTTTAATGCACAATTACATCCAATCGAGAAAACAATATCCAAAATTTTCCAAGAGCTTTATTACATAGAATAATTTTAGAACATGCAGCATATTTATGCTTTAGCAATTTGTTAATACACCAACCTTTGCGCCGAGCTTCTCCTTATCTCCAAGCTGGTTCTTGAGTGAGTAAGCATAGGATTCTAACTCATTGCGAGCTTCAACGCNCCGAGCTTCTCCTTATCTCCAAGCTGGTTCTTGAGTGAGTAAGCATAGGATTCTAACTCATTGCGAGCTTCAACGCGCTCCTTCAACTTCTTATCGTCGTCTGCAAACTTCTCAGCATCCTTTATCATCCTCTCAATGTCCTCTGGAGTGAGTCTGTTCTGGTCATTTGTGATTACAATCTTCTCCCTATTGCCAGTTCCCTTGTCCTCAGCTGACACCTAAACAAGCACCAATAGCTTTAGTCCTTGCTGTTAACAATCATCACTTTGAATTTCCTGTTGCATTAAACAATCATCAAATCTTTCATAACCTGTGTAAATAAATTAACCCAACCAAAAATCACATCCCCACCCGACACCCACAAAAAATTCCACACAACATTCAAATATGCAAATGATGCAAGCAGCATTACTTGACGAAGAAATAACTTGCTGGGTAGCAATGACTAATTTTAAGAATTTTAAATAACTGAGTTGTATACATCTGTTTCCAGTGAATGTTTCCCTGTTGGTGATTTCAGTATATTTTTAGCTACTTTTTCTAAAATTAGTTTTCTTTGTGATTTTAAAAATGAGTCAATATTTTTGAAGGCATACAAAAGATAAATGTTCCTTGCAAAACTATTAAATTCAAATGCTTGTTTCTACATAGTTGATTTTTTTTTTGCTGAACGAACATTTTCGCAAAATTGCTTCCAGATTCCTGTAGACAGTATGCATGCTTACTTCAAATAAAAGCAATATTTAATCTAAGTACATAAACCCATAGCGGCATATCACTACACACACCTATTTTTAGTGTAAATGTTTCCATGATTTAGTGACTTAATGGATCTGTACTTTTTATATTAATTTATTTTTCTATTCTTTGTATTTAATTTCTTTAAATATTTTGGTAACGTTTCAAATGTTAACACATTTCAAAGAATAAATTATGTGTACAATTTATTTTCCTTGAGTAAAATATTAAATAGCAGTTCTTGAATTTAATTAAATGTTATCCTAAAAGCTAAAATTGACCAAATCTATGAAAAAATACAAGCCCATGTACACAGTATGTCTGTGCATATAGAAGAGATAGTCAATACAAACACTATTGTATGAAATCAGCAGTACTATTCTCACACAAAATACAAGAAATACAATTATTATTTNTAGTCAATACAAACACTATTGTATGAAATCAGCAGTACTATTCTCACACAAAATACAAGAAATACAATTATTATTTTTAAAAAAAAAACTATTCTGGAAAAGAATGATGTAAAACAATTACTTTATAGAATGCCACATTTTATATCAGCCCAACAATCTATCAGCAAAAACAGATGACCCTAACAAAATTGGTTAAATTTATTTACATGCTTCACTGTTTAAACAATGACAAAGTCTGCATAATTTGTATGCTATAAGAACATTAAAAATTCCAATATAAAATTGTTGTATTTATATATGCATGTTCTACCAATCTTATTGAGATNTAGTCAATACAAACACTATTGTATGAAATCAGCAGTACTATTCTCACACAAAATACAAGAAATACAATTATTATTTAAAAAAAAAAAAAAACTATTCTGGAAAAGAATGATGTAAAACAATTACTTTATAGAATGCCACATTTTATATCAGCCCAACAATCTATCAGCAAAAACAGATGACCCTAACAAAATTGGTTAAATTTATTTACATGCTTCACTGTTTAAACAATGACAAAGTCTGCATAATTTGTACGCTATAAGAACATTAAAAATTCCAATATAAAATTGTTGTATTTATATATGCATGTTCTACCAATCTTATTGAGATNTGCTATAAGAACATTAAAAATTCCAATATAAAATTGTTGTATTTATATATGCATGTTCTACCAATCTTATTGAGATTATCAAAACTTTTAGATGCACAGGACCAATCATTATTGTTTATATGCAGTACTGTTGGCATTTGTATGGTTAAGATATACATATACTATTTACAGTCAAATCTCTATTTTACACACACTCTGTTCCCCCAAATTCACCCGTATGATCAAGTTATCCCTATGAAACAAAACCAAATAATTTCAACCCATNTCAAGTCTTTGGATGACAAATAATTCTTTTGTTTCCCATATGTTACACAAGCCTTTAGTTGCTTAAAAGTAAGTTTCGACCCTAAAACTTTTGAATGCAAGCTTGTGGTACCATAAATAAAAATTCACTAATATAAATTTTTGTGGCTGTACATGGCGAGGAATTAGCATAGTAAAATGTAAATTTTTTTTCTTGTCACAAAATAGAACAAGACATCAGACATAATGATTTTTATTTCATTGGAAACAAGGTCATATTTGGTTGGTGATGAAAATTTGAAGCACTGGCAGCCAACAGCAAAATTTATCACAAACTCTGCCAATTTTNTGTGTCCAAACAGCAGGTTTTGTTAACAGGGTACATCAAGTTGTGTCCACACGTATGCGATGGGAAAAATATTTTTAAGATTAGTACTTTTTTACACAACCTGTTTCACATTTTCACACAAAATTAACTGTTTTGAAAAAACATACACATCAAGTCTTTGGATGACAAATAATTCTTTTGTTTCCCATATGTTACACAAGCCTTTAGTTGCTTAAAAGTAAGTTTCGACCCTAAAACTTTTGAATGCAAGCTTGTGGTACCATAAATAAAAATTCACTAATATAAATTTTTGTGGCTGTACATGGCGAGGAATTAACATAGTAAAATGTAAATTTTTTTTCTTGTCACAAAATAGAACAAGACATCAGACATGATGATTTTTATTTCATTGGAAACAATGTCATATTTGGTTGGTGATGAAAATTTGAAGCACTGGCAGCCAACAGCAAAATTTATCACAAACTCTGCCAATTTTGTGCACAACTTCATGGAATTAAATTTAATAAATTATTTTCAAAGGTTTAGTATCTACAAAGTTAACAACAAAGCATAAAATCACGTCATACTTTTATTTACTACATTTATAAACAACATGCAAATGGCCACAGTACTAGATAATAATGCCAACATATAATAGTTGCAATTGCTTCAATTGTGTGAGTGGTCGCGATGGCACTTTGATTCTATCAGTTGTAAAATGTACACTTTGATTGTAGAAACTGGTACGGTTCTTCACCTCTCATGCTTTTCGGCATCAACAATTGGAAAGTGTAGTGGTAAGATAATGAGTTTAAAAGTTTATTTTATAATTTAGATTAAATTGCCAGTGTTCCATTTATTTTCGGCCAGTTCAAAAAATGATGCGTTGCCTGGCAACAGTGACAACATAATTTAAATTAAAACCAATTAACAATCTCCTACAAAAACTGTTTCAAATAAAACATCTAAAATAAACTCCCGTAACAACTTAGCACGAAACCAAACCAGTGTAGCAACTACAAAAACAGTAAGATATTAACAATATTTGCATNCTCCCGTAACAACTTAGCACGAAACCAAACCAGTGTAGCAACTACAAAAACAGTAAGATATTAACAATATTTGCATCTCTTTCATTATCTTCAGCCTCCAGGCAATTTTAAAGTTAACTAACTACAGTTTTTATAGTTAACCAGATACTTATTTTAATGATTAAAAGTTAGCTAATCAGTTTATGAAATTAACCAAAGTTAAAAGTTAGCTAATCAGTTTATGAAATTAACCAAAGTTAAAAGTTAGCTAATCAGTTTATGAAATTAACCAAAGTTAAAAGTTAGCTAATCAGTTTATGAAATTAACCAAAGTTAAAAGTTAGCTAATCAGTTTATGAAATTAACCAAAGTTAAAAGTTAGCTAATCAGTTTATGAAATTAACCAAAGTTAAAAATTACCTACATTTGTAATTATTAATTTTAATTAATGATTAATTCTAATCATTAATCCCAAGTATGCAAGACAAGTACTACATCCAAATTAAAGGCACAGACACCTGCATGGGCCCCTTTTATGCCNTGTTATTGTTCTTATGGAGAAACATTCGGGACTAGAAAAATCGTGCATTATAGGCGGGAAAACCTTTTAAACGGGGGGGAACCTTATAAGTGGGTTCTACTGTACTATAGTGTTTATAGTTAACCAGATACTTATTTTAATGATTAAAAGTTAGCTAATCAGTTTATGAAATTAACCAAAGTTAAAAATTACCTACATTTTTAATTATTAATTTTAATCAATGATTAATTCTAATCGTTAATCCCAAGTATGCAAGACAAGTACTACATCCAAATTAAAGGCACAGACACCTGCATGGGCCCCTTTTATGCCCNTTAATCCCAAGTATGCAAGACAAGTACTACATCCAAATTAAAGGCACAGACACCTGCATGGGCCCCTTTTATGCCCATCTGTTCATGGGTAAATGGGAACAAAAACTTTCTGATGAGCCACCAACCAACTCTGCCACTCTGCTGGATGAGTTTTAGACATATTCATGATCTGGGATTCAACTGAGGACAATCTCATTCAATTCCTCTACAACCTTATCTCGCAGAGCCTGTGCAAGTTCAACTGAACCTACTCTAAATCACACGCCATATTTCTGTTTGTGGAACTAGCCTTTCACAATGGCAAAAATGAAAACTGTTCACATTAAACTCACCAACCACCTTCAGTAACTACATTTCAACAGCTACCATCCATTCCATGCCAAGGAAACTCTGCCGTACAGTCTTGCCACAAGAGCTAAACGTATTTGCTCCACCCAAACTGACTTAAGCGATGCAATATAATAGCCATCAATAGAGGCTACCCAAAATCCCTGGTTCAAACCAACTCTGCATGCCACTTCAACCACAGATCCTCNTAATAGCCATCAATAGAGGCTACCCAAAATCCCTGGTTCAAACCAACTCTGCATGCCACTTCAACCACAGATCCTCAAACAAAGATCAGTAACATCTGGTTGACCTACCATGAGGGCATGGAGTCTTGAAACTATTCTCAACTGTGGACACAAAATTCTGGCCTCATCACCACTCACTCAAAACTTGTTTAACAAAATCAGATTGGTCTTCAAACGACCCCCCAACCTTCGAAACAAAGTGGTGCACCCCAGTGCCAACCAATTCCTAAGTCAGTAATATCACCACACCCAGNTAATAGCCATCAATAGAGGCTACCCAAAATCCCTGGTTCAAACCAACTCTGCATGCCACTTCAACCACAGATCCTCGAACAAAGATCAGTAACACTGATATCCATCTGGTTGACCTACCATGAGGGCATGGAGTCTTGAAACTATTCTCAACTGTGGACACAAAATTCTGGCCTCATCACCACTCACTCAAAACTTGTTTAACAAAATCAGATTGGTCTTCAAACGACCCCCCCAACCTTCGAAACAAAGTGGTGCACCCCAGTGCCAACCAATTCCTAAGTCAGTAATATCACCACACCCAGNACCCCCCAACCTTCGAAACAAAGTGGTGCACCCCAGTGCCAACCAATTCCTAAGTCAGTAATATCACCACACCCAGAGGGTCTCATCCTTGCAATAGCCCACGTTGATGCTCACCCTATTGGGTCAGACAGCTAGCAGGCAATGTCAAGGCTCTCCCCCTCCCTGGAAGACTAACAAGCGGGAGTCTCTGCTCTGTCAGGGTTATTTTTGGGGTCTTGGGAGGTGCACTAGTGAGCGTTGGTCGAGTAGGTACACGTGTTGGTGTATCCTGGGATAAAGTTAAGACTCTTGACAACGTTGTCAGCACTGGTAGGCCGAGCAAAGGTCGCTTATCGTTGCAAGGTAAGCCAGTGCTTGCTCACTGCTGTACATTCTCGGTGCACACAGCAGGAGCCAGTCACCGCACCGTGCAGCCCAGGGAAACTGAATGCACTCCGGCAACACCCAAGCGAGCAAACAAGGGACATATTGCACACGTCCTGCGGTGTGAGCTGTCGACCTACGTTTCAGTGGTGGGAGTGTAAACAAGCGAGCAACAGGGTACATCACAGAGCTAGCGACGGCTTCTTCAGCTGCGGTGGAAGCGGTGACACGGCATGTGGCACATGCCAGATTAGGCTCTGTGATGTCCTGGTGGCTGACCCTCTCTGGCAAGCAGTTTCTCCTTTTTTCCAGTACACCCAGTTCGCACATGGATCCATACTGCCCAGAACTCCCACCAGAGCTAGCCCCTGCTTGGTTGCTTTCCCTCACCCAGCCCTTTGATGATGCCTAAGAGAAGTGACAGTGATGCGAGACAGTCTCGAACTGCAGGGTGAAAGCTCTATTTACACGCGGCGCATCGGGCCAGCATGGAGAAAAGGTGCAGGGGTAGCAGAGAGGTTGCGGAGAGAGAGGGCGGTCGAGCACTGGTGGAGAAGGCCAAAGCTGGCAGTTATTTCCTCTCGCGCGGGGTAGAGTGCGGCAACATGGTGCAAAGNGAGCACTGGTGGAGAAGGCCAAAGCTGGCAGTTATTTCCTCTCGCGCGGGGTAGAGTGCGGCAACATGGTGCAAAGTGGGTTGCAGCACAACAGGATGCATCAGCTGGGCCAACCCTGGGCTTCTAGGCAAGTTATGGCACGTGCAGCATAACAGCTCTGCTTACGAGGGAGCCGCGGCTGTGGCGAGGCTAGATCAGATGAATGACTATGCCAGTGGCAAGTCAACATTGTAGCTCTTGTGCTATAATAAACCAATCTTCCACCTCCAACAGTAGGCTCACCAATCAAACTTCTCCTATTCAGGACAGCTACAACTGTGCAACGGAAAAACTTATCTCCCTACCATAAACAATGAATAGCCAAAAAGCAGACACCAAACAAGCCATAGCTGGGGCAAATGTAAATTTACAGAAGAAGCTAGTTGCAGCACATGCAGCATGCCACAACCAGAACTTTAACTCCTGTTACAGAACCAGAGTGGTGAGGGCCCTACTTCCTAATAGTGCACAACTGCGACGCTGTAAACATCGCCAAATTCAGACACACATCTGGCTTAAATATAAGCTTACCCCAACCCCCTCCAANTTCAGACACACATCTGGCTTAAATATAAGCTTACCCCAACCCCCTCCAACACATTTCAAATTTCCCACCTCACCCTAGTTTGCCTCCTGGCCACTAGGTTCACTGTTTGCCAACCACCGCCCACCAGACTGCAATATGCTACAGTATCACTTGCCACCTGATGAAGCTGGCCTAGCTAGTGAAGCGTTGCGCATCCGCATGGAAGATGTGTTCGTCCGACTCAGACTTTTGTTTTTGTGTGTGTATCCATGANTAGTGAAGCGTTGCGCATCCGCATGGAAGATGTGTTCGTCCGACTCAGACTTTTGTTTTTGTGTGTGTATCCATGAGTATCGCCCTGCGAGTAATTATGCATCTGGTCTACTATTTATAATGAAATCACTATTTCATTGCTGACAGAACAAATATGCCACTAGTGAATTTGTGTTAAATTTGAGTATAACGGATCAAGCAAGCGGGGAGAATATTTGATTAAGCCAATTGATATTTTTAGTGATAAACACTACTGACTTCACATGAGTGTCCATTACAAACACACAAATATTTTATTTTGTACATATGTGCCCTATGTCGCTTGGCAAAGATGTATTATCACTTTACAAACTTAAAAATTGAAATCATAAAATTTATATGCTTATAAATACATCATGTATTCTCCGAACTAAAAATTATCGTAGTTTAGCAATTATTTACATTTTCCCTGACCCAAGCGAAAATTCCAGCAAGTGAACATAAGTCAAGACTAACAAAATTATTCAAAAATCCAAGAGAAATCAAAGTTAAAATAACAAAAGCAAAGTGAGAAGGCAAGTGAAAGCACAATGGCATGATAAACAGTGAGGGTTGTTGCATCACGTATAGAAACATTCAGCCACCTGAGAGATGGAGGGTGGGTGGAGTTAATAGGTGTTTGCTAGTGCTGGTGGACTAGGAGGGTGGTGGTTATTNCTAGTGCTGGTGGACTAGGAGGGTGGTGGTTATTTTTATGCATGAGCTATGGCCTGGTACGTACAGTGCTCACCAAGAGGAATACAATGTGCACTAACCAAAAAAACTCAACAATTTCATTTTCTTGCAGACTTCCTTAAAATTGTCAACTTTTTAAATTCTAATCTTATACAGTTCCACAAAAACTAGACACAGAATGGAGTGGTGCCAGAATGTAAGGGCAGGGGAAACTGGAGGACCCAAGTAAACCCACCAACTAGCGGCATTGTCTGGTGAAAATCTGAGAACGACCTCACTGGGAATCGAACCCAGTTCGCCTAGTTGGAAGGGGAGAAGGCCAACAACTACACCAACGCAGCCCCTCAATGAGTTGTAAAAGTCTATTTATTTAGGATTAAGGTAGAGAGGTTCCACATCTGTTCACAACTCAATTTCACACACAGCTGAGCAACTGAAAATTCTTGCTGTAATTACAAATTAGATAAAACATCCAAAGTTCGGCTGCACATACGAAACAATGATGTAACAATCAAATGCTANGCTGTAATTACAAATTAGATAAAACATCCAAAGTTCGGCTGCACATACGAAACAATGATGTAACAATCAAATGCTACTCTTACACATCTTAGCACAACCAACAATTTACCACAACTAAATCTAATAGCGGCCAGATGCTATCGGAACTAAACATGAAAAGGAATCACCAATTCTTACCTGAAGGATACCATTCGCATCAATCTCAAATGTAACCTCAATCTGGGGGACTCCTCTAGGCGCTGGAGGTATTCCTGTGAGGTCGAACTTGCCAAGCAAGTGATTGTCCTTGGTCATGGGACGTTCTCCTTCATACACCTGAAACCCACAATAAGCATTGAAGATACTGGTATACATAGTTGAGTTCAAACCCATCCTGCATTTTTCAAAAATACTTCAGAGTCTGTAACTTTCTTTTACTGAAATTGAACCTAAATTAAATGGTTGAAGCTATTTTATTATAACGAAAGCAAACAAATACAAAATAAACCTGACAACCAAGAAATTTACGAAAATAATTTTCATTAGAAGTAAAATGATCATCTGCAGACACAGATACAAAAAATGTGTTACAAATTATGAACAGCATAAAGAGCGATACCTGTATGGTAACTGTGTGCTGGTTGTCAGAGGCAGTAGAGAAGATCTGGGACTTCTTGGTGGGGATGACAGTGTTGCGCGGGATGAGCTTTGTCATTACTCCACCCACAGTCTCAATACCCAGGGTGAGTGGATTGACATCTAGAAGCACGATTGCGTCCGTGTCCTGCTCCCCGGACAGCACACCGGCCTGCACCGCAGCCCCGTATGCCACAGCTTCATCAGGATTGATGCCCCGGGAGGGCTCCTTGCCCCCAAAGAACTCTTTCACCAGCTGCTGCACCTTGGGGATGCGCGTGCTGCCTCCCACCAAAACTATTTCATCCACATCTTTCTTGTTCATGTCCGCATCCTCCAACACTTTCTGCACTGGCTTCATCGTCGACCTGAACAAGTCCTGCACACAACCCATTAACCTCCAGTATCTCCATTTTACATTCAATGCAGACAGTATGTACATACCTCCACAAAACAGGTTACTAGATTAAGAAGATGTCTTATACAGAATAGTATTATGTGCTGGTGCTCCACACCAGACTGAATGTCTTTGTACCTCCTGTGGATTTAATTATCAATGACAGAAACACTAAAGTAGCTATCTGTTTCTCCCTTCCCCCAATATCAAACTGCTACTACTCGCTAACTTGCAAAATNACAGAAACACTAAAGTAGCTATCTGTTTCTCCCTTCCCCCAATATCAAACTGCTACTACTCGCTAACTTGCAAAATGTTGCTCCCACATTTTATAAACTATCCATTTCATTACTCTCCTGCAAGTGCACAATGCCTTCATAACAATTTCTTCTCCAAAATGTTAGTGACAATGAGGGATAAAGCTATTAAAGTAGAGATGTCCAAGTCAAAAACTCAAGCAAAGCCTTGTTCAACTTTAATAAAAATACTAGTTTACTTAGGCTACCTGCAACTTCAGCTTGAAAATAAAGCTTAATATTGAACTTTTTCACATTTCAAAGGAAGAAGGTTAGAATTAAGTAAAGTATTAGTGTCTTAGGTTTAAGTTTAGTTAAAGTAATTTCCTACAATGTGCTGATTTGAGAAGCTTCAAGATGAATATTACTCACTGTATATTGTGTTATGTTGTATTATGGTGCCGAAAATACATGTCCTGCACTCTCCAGTATTAAAAAACTTCTCGTCTGTAGAATCCACAGTTTTATCCCACAGAGCCCTTCATTGTGAGACCATATACTCTGATGTATGTTAATTTTGCCAGTGAATCTACAATTTTCTTTTAAAGAGACTTTGGAAATTTGAACAATATGAAATTTTGATATTACGGAATGAGTTTCCTAGAACATTTTGAATTCTCTAAAATACAACCTGTTAATTGCTTGTGTAAAATTCATATTTTTCCTTCTTTCTCACCTAAATGCTCATGAATTATGTCTCAATTTAACTTATTTAGCAGAATTGTAAAATCTAGGACCACCTAATTAAATTTCACACCCTCCTATACAGTATTTAGTTCTGTAAAGTAATTGTCTGTAACTAAAAGAATCACGATTTTTGGAATCAAGAATTGAAAGTGTTATCAGCATAGATCGAGAATCCAGGAAAAGTGGAATTGTTACATCCCTAATTTTGACATATCCAAATAAGTTTAATTGTGCTACATTAAATTTTGAATACGAAAAATCAAAACAGTATAATTATTTACATACATATTGCATCCCACAGTAAAATAAACTTTTTCAGCAAATGTGAAAAATTTGCAATTTTTTGGGCGCACAAAGTGTGCATAAAACGTGTGACCCATACTCGGGTAAACACTGTAAATCTGATAGAGTGTTCTTTTGCAAAAAGCACAACTTTTAATTTTAAGTTCGTCCTGTAACAATTCTATCCTTTCCCATTTCCGGCTTAAAACACACATGTTAGTAATACAAGTTCGTTACTGCACAACAGCACGACTCAAAACTCATTAACAATACCAGTACCTAATTGAAAACTGCAAATGGAAAGCTATATAAGGGCCGGAAGGGGAGGAAACAAGTGATACATGGGCGAGACATAACAAAGTAAAGTGAAAAGGGGCAAGAGGGGTTATGATGACAAAGGGGGCTACAAGGTCAAAGTCCCCTCCCCTGCAGCTACACAAGTCCTTCGCTTTGTCTGGCGAAATACTGCGGTGTTGCCACTTTTCGGCAGGTAGAGCCCACCCAGCGTGGCAACGACACACCCAACGGCAAACTAATTAGTTTGACGTTGCAGTAGTTTGCTGTTGCNAAGGTTTTCCTGCTTATAGTGTCACTTTCTTGTGGACCCCTGAAGAACCTTATAAGAGGGTTCCACTGTACCTAATTGAAAACTGCAAATGGAAAGATATATAAGGGCCGGAAGGGGAGGAAACAAGTGATACATGGGCGAGACATAACAAAGTAAAGTGAAAAGGGGCAAGAGGGGTTGTGATGACAAAGGGCGCTACAAGGTCAAAGTCCCCTCCCCTGCAGCTACACAAGTCCTTCGCTTTGTCTGGCGAAATACTGCGGTGTTGCCACTTTTCGGCAGGCAGAGCCCACCCAGCGTGGCAACGACACACCCAACGGCAAACTAATTAGTTTGACGTTGCAGTAGTTTGCTGTTGCNTAGAGCCCACCCAGCGTGGCAACGACACACCCAACGGCAAACTAATTAGTTTGACGTTGCAGTAGTTTGCTGTTGCTGCACCGACTGGCCTCCGCATTAGCACGATGAGGACAGGCAATATTTACAGAAATACAGTGCAGTCTATACTAGAATTATTATTTATCCCTGATTTTTCATCAAAAACTTTTGGTGCGGCCTATACACACCAAAATACGGTTGTTAAGTGTTTATACATTCATCGGAGATTCAATTTTGTGTATTATTTTATGCCGGAAATTGGTATCAAAACAATAAAAAATAATAATCCTTTTTGTTATGGTGATACGAAAAGGAAATACGTTTTACAGAAATTCATAAGTAGGACTAAAAAGTTATTTCAAGTTGCATAAATTGCTTGATGAAAAATTATTAACTAAAAGATGGTATTTCGTAACTTTTTTAATAGGTAATATATTTATTGTGTACTAGTTATTTTCATACCTACAGCAAAATTATATAATCACTTCGCATTTACACACATTATTTCTAACCAATTAAACATCTAGTTTTACACTTCAACAGATCCTAGTTTTATATTTCATACCATATTTTAAAACCTAACTTACTTTGTTTATAGAGCACCCAAGAATCAACTCTATGCAAAACCTGAATCGGAAACCTCCGTTTCGAGATACGGTAAAACCTCATTTTGGCGGTGTTTATACCGTACGCAAACTGCTTTCCGAAACCTAGGTTACAGAAACTCTGGTTTCAGGTGTCGGTATAAACGTAATTTAAGAAATAAAAATGTCTTAAATAGTGTGATTCATCAATGCAAATTAAATAAATATTAAAATAAACCAAAAAGAAAAAATAAATTAAAAGATCTATTTTGAATTTTTTGATGATGAAGTGCTGTGAATAGAGTTTCCTTAATTTTGTGTTGCCTTTTTTTGTTAACTTTATGGAATATTTATTAGAGTTACATTTATACATACAAGCATTCATAGTTTTCATGGAAAAACTTGCGAGTGTTGTCGGCAACATCGCATCATGAATAGATATCTCGAAAATATGGCACCACTGTTTCTTGTGGTTGCTGGTTGTTCATTACCAACATGGCTGCCACCGTAAACATTGCAATCAACAAAAGGTTATTTCGGAAATGGTAAATTACATAAATAGGACTAAACGCAGGGCAGTGAGACCAAAGCAAAAACAACATGTGCTGAAAATNCGGAAATGGTAAATTACATAAATAGGACTAAACGCAGGGCAGTGAGACCAAAGCAAAAACAACATGTGCTGAAAATGTTATTTTATTTGAGTCAACTATTAGTATTACTTGTGCAAGTGTACATAATGTACTGTACGTATGTGATGGTGAGTACAGTTGATACTTTGTTGTTAAATGATCAGAGCATGTAATTTAAAATTAAATTGTTAGTATGGCAAAAACTGACTTTTGCATTATTTAAATAGCAATTTTGTCGGGACAGAAAATTTTCTGTGGATATGGACTTTCTATCCATCCGTATTCGATGGATCAAGTTTCCACTGTATTATGCTGGGCTGTTATGTCTGATGGCCGGAAGGAGTGTGGCTTAGTTAACCTTAAAAAAATTTAACAGGCTTCTTAAAATCAGGCAATTTTAGATTTATATAACATAAGTTAATCAAACTTAAAGTTGTGTTAAGGTTACAAGTAGGCCGCTCTGCTGCCAAAAATATCTAAAAGGACAAATTCAAGTACTCGCAGTCTAGTACTTTTTCACCCAACCACCAGATTCTGCAACAATATCAACCAATTCCTTGTGCCTCAAGCCCTATCTTAGGTTTCAATTAAACTGCTCACCCCAAATAAACCTACCACACCAAAGATACACACGGAAAAACTGTGTCAACAAGTACTACACTGAGTACTTGAATTTCTGTCCTTTTACATATTTTCGCAAAACAAAGTTTGTTCAGTCCCACAAAATCTCTGACGTGCAGTTTGTATCAACAATAAAAATTCAAACTTGCCTTAATTAATGTGCTAAGAGGAAACACTTTGTATTTAAGTATACCGAAAACAAACTAAATAATAGGTTCACCAAATTTTTTTATTTTTTGAGGTGTGATATAAAACAATATTATTAATTCAGCTAAAGGAATGGGACTTCCAAGATTTTGTAGACATACAACATAATTGATGAAAAAAAGGGGAGGGGGGGAAGGGAAAANCCTTATGGGTGACTAAAGTATGTTCACCTACAAAATCTTTTTTTGTATTTTATTTAGAGGTATAACAGCAATATCAACTGTTTTAATTTCCGATCTAATAATATATTTTAGGGGATAAACGTAGAAAAACATGTGCCTACCTATTTTCTTTGTGCTGCATTAGAATTTTAATAGGAATACTAAACTTTGGTCATCTGTAATAGGAAAAGAAAATTAATGAAATTATAATGCCTTAGGATATTAATTGATCTTAAATATTTCTCTGGTTCAGGTTTGTAATCTATAAAATATTGGAATTTACACACCACAATTAAAAAAAAACCAACTTAACCTTGACTTAATTTCAAGAACTCTTGCACAGATCCTTAACGATAAAGTTTTTTACTGCACAAAATGTTTGTGACCTCAAAGCCCAACAGTAAAATGTTCAAAAATACCCACCCAGGTTCTAGACTGAAAAACTTAAAAAAGGAAGCATACTATCATTAANAAAAAAGGGGAGGGGGGGAAGGGAAAATTAATTATATATTTATTAATTAAATACTGCCAAAGCTATAAATGTTTAACCTCCCCCCTTAAGGGGGTTAAGGGTGGATAAAGTATGTTCACCTACAAAAATTTTTTTGTATTTTATTTAGAGGTATAACAGCAATATCAACTGTTTTAATTTCTGATCTAATAATATATTTTAGGGGATAAACGTAGAAAAACATGTGCCTACCTATTTTCTTTGTGCTGCATTAGAATTTTAATAGGAATACTAAACTTTGGTCATCTGTAATAGAAAAAAGAAAATTAATGAAATTATAATGCCCTAGGATATCAATTGATCTTAAATATTTCTCTGGTTCAGGTTTGTAATCTATAAAATATTGGAATTTACACACCACAATTAAAAAAAACCAACTTAACCTTGACTTAATTTCAAGAACTCTTGCACAGATCCTTAACGATAAAGTTTTTTACTGCACAAAATGTTTGTGCATAACACCTCAAAGCCCAACTCATTCCAGCGTGGGTGAACAGTAAAATGTTCAAAAATACCCACCCAGGTTCTAGACTGAAAAACTTAAAAAAGGAAGCATACTATCATTAANCAACAGTAAAATGTTCAAAAATACCCACCCAGGTTCTAGACTGAAAAACTTAAAAAAGGAAGCATACTATCATTAAATGAAATGTGACTTGTGATATCAGTACACAACTTACATGTACCTACTAAGAAGGTACAAATGATAACTGGGAAAATGGTTTTTACAAATATAACTAACCATGTTCAACTCTTCAAATTTGGCTCTGGTGAGTGTTTCAGAGAAGTCTTCACCCTCAAAGAAGCTCTCTATTTCAATCCTGACTTGGTGGCTGGCAGACAGAGCACGCTTGGCCTTTTCCACCTCCCTGCGCAATTTCTGGACAGCCCTGTTGTCCTTGCGAATGTCCTTCCCTTTCTTCTTCTTGTACAGCTTGATGAAGTGGTCCATCACTCGCTGATCAAAGTCCTCCCCACCCAGGTGAGTGTCACCATTTGTAGAAACCACCTGTGCAACACACCTCTCAACACACACTGCCACAAATGCACTATTCAACTTACTGTCAATTTTTTTAATGTAAAAATGGTTATACAGTCAACTCTCTCAATTACAACCTTTCACAGTTACCAGAAAAATGGTAGTCACTTTGAAGGAGCCATTTTAATTTGGACCGATTCTGACCCATTCCCACGCCTATATGAGAATTGCATTATTATTGTACTCGTGCCATTGTAGCTTGGTTTTAGAAGCAAAATTAACAAGTTTTTGCTAAACAGTTAAATGGTTCTCGTGAATTGCCTCTTAAAATACAAGCACTTTTAAAGATCAAATTTAATTATTCTGATTGACTTTAAATTGGTTTTAGGGAAAACTAAATGATTCAGCAAAAAAAAGTTACTNGATCAAATTTAATTATTCTGATTGACTTTAAATTGGTTTTAGGGAAAACTAAATGATTCAGCAAAAAAAAGTTACTCTGTTATCAGATGAAATTAGTTTGCGTGTTTTATAAAATGGTTTTATTTCGAAACTGTTACAAGAATGTTAAATGTATGTAGTCTAAAAAAATATCCTTCCAAATCGGTAACAAGAATGACATTTTATTTTACAAACATGAGGTAAACTTTGCTAAAAAAAAAGTTTATCTACAGAGTGTTTATTACTCGCAACTACACGTACAGCAACATTTATATTAATCACATGTTATTCTTTCAGTAAAGTAAACTATCAGAGTTAGAATTTGACCATTATTTCTGTATGACAAAAATTTCCCACCAATCCATGAAAACAGTATGTAATTCAAAATGATAACGGTTTCTTAAGAAGAACAGTAAAGCAATGCCATCTCATGAAAGACTAAGCTAAAGTGGCCACCCCTTCCCTAAAACAAAATATAGTAGAAGCCCTCTATATCGACCCTTTACTGCACCCATCTTTCTATAATAACTGGTTTTTGAGGAACCGTAAAAAATCTGGTTGAAAAAAGTTAAACATTTGAGGTCAATTTGCTGAAAAATAAATTCCTGCCCTTTTTTGTTACGACACACTGCCTCTCTCTTTGCTCTGTACTGGATGTAGNAATATGTAATTCAAAATGATAACTGTTTCTTAAGAAGAACAGTAAAGCAATGCCATCTCATGAAAGACTAAGCTAACGTAGCCACCCCTTCCCTAAAATAAAATATAGTAGAAACCCTCTATATCGACCCTTTACTGCACCCATCTTTCTATAATAACTGGTTTTTGAGGAACCGTAAAAAATCTGGTTGAAAAAAGTTAAACATTTGAGGTAAATTTGCTGAAAAATAAATTCCTGCCCTTTTTTGTTACGACACACTGCCTCTCTCTTTGCTCTGTACTGGATGTAGTGCATATGTTAAAATAGATACCACTCACCTAGGCAGCCAGACCTATACAATACCTATTGACTCCACCCACCCTCAGGTGGCCAAATGTTTCTGCGCAATACGACTAGTCATATCACGGGTTTGTCCTGCCATTGTGCTCTCGCTCAGCAGATACCCTTCTGTAGTATAATTTTATTCTGAAGATGTCTGTTTATTAATATCATTAATATTTTGTTGAAATATCTGGCAAACACTTTACTAGTGTTAGTTTTTGTAATTGATTGGCAAAAAAAAGTAGATCGCAGATAACCTTTCTGTAGTGTCATTTTATTGGGTACTTATTTTTATTAATATAAATTAATGTTTAATTGAAATAACCTCCGGTTTTCCACAAGAAGCCATCAAAAATTGAATTTTCGCTTGCCGAAAAGTACGCTTTCTTCAACGTTACAGTTTTTGTAATCAATTGGCAACAAGGGAGGTCACATATACTCTTCTCCAGTACAGTTTTATTCGGAAGACGTCCGACTATTGAATTAAATTAACATTCCATGCAAAAATCTTATGCCAGAGATGATTGAACTAGGACTTGCAATGCTTGGTAAAACCTTGCACTACTCTAGGTTTTCAAAATTTTCGGTGATTAGGAGNCCACTCTAGGTTTTCAAAATTTTTGGTGATTAGGAGAGGCTAAGAATACACCTCTCAGGTATCATCTTGTTCAAATAATATTTACCTATTAAAATTAATTTATATTTCATTAAAACTTATAATTTTTGTGCTACATACAATTTAACACTAACTTCACGCAAAACAATTGCAAATTTTGGCGTATAGGNCTACTCTAGGTTTTCAAAATTTTCGGTGATTAGGAGAGGCTAAGAATACACCTCTCAGGTATCATCTTGTTCAGAAGATATTTACCTATTAAAATTAATTTATATTTCATTTAAAAACTTATAATTTTTGTGCTACATACAATTTAACACTAACTTCACGCAAAACAATTGCAAATTTTGGCGTATAGGGGTTGTGAGGCCATGCTGAAATTGCTCCAAAATTTCCCAAAAATATCTATAGCGACCAATGTGTTCTAAAAACCATATTTCTGAAAACAGTGAGAGGTAGTTTCAATAAGGTTCTACAGTAAACGGAGCCCCAGCTATAATATCTTGCACAAGAACTGGACCGATGTCAGCTAATGTCATTCTTTTAGCACCTGCCATGAAATAAAGCAAAAGCCAAAATGTGAGAAAAATATGTACACTGGATTATTAGGNTTGTGAGGCCATGCTGAAATTGCTCCAAAATTTCCCAAAAATATCTATAGCAACCAATGTGTTCTAAAAACCATATTTCTGAAAACAGTGAGAGGTAGTTTCAATAAGGTTCTACAGTAAACGGAGCCCCAGCTATAATATCTTACACAAGAACTGGACCGATGTCAGCTAATGTCATTCTTTTAACACCTGCCATGAAATAAAGCAAAAGCCAAAATGTGAGAAAAATATGTACACTGGATTATTAGAATTTGTTTACAAACAGAAGTTTTCTTCATTGGCATAACAGCTGCGATAGAAAGATATGTGACCACACTAGTTATGTTTTACAATGAAGGTAATATTTGTGTTTTAACTGTAATATATGTTTGCATTTGCAAATCTGAAGAATAATTTTAACTATAAAAACTTGCTTTTTCAAATATTGTTTCGTGAATGAATATCTCATTTCCTTGCAAACTCTAAGCAAACTGTCTCGTTGGGTGCAGCATCATAAACAGATTTGCGGATCTGTTTTTACATTCATTTTGATTGTGATATATGATCATAGAAGAGGAATTTTGTTGTGAATAGCGATAAAACCGAAATACAAGTTAATAAACAACACAATACAGATACCCGAATGATCACATCTGCAGTTCTGAGGAATAATTTTATAATCACAACATACCTCTTTTAGTTTGTTTTGTGAATGAAAATGAATGTGTCATTTTCTAGAAAACTATACACCAAACATATTGCCAGGTGCAGCTTCTTAGGCCAATTTGCATCTCATGTTTATGCCAATTTTGACACTAATTTGAGTTTTATGTCTGCTGTTTTGAGGCTCTTCAACTGTACTGTAAATATAGATTTACTCAGACACTATTCGATGCAGGAAACTAACCCTAACATCCCTTCTCTCTCTTGCTGCATCATGCCAATTTTTTAGCTTCCAATTTTTCTTATTAATGAAAGACACATTTTGCAGCACCTTTGTGGCTATGCAAGTTAGGAATATTGGTTCTCTAGTGTTGAATTTTTAATTGTCTGCAGAGATTTTTTTTAAATTAGTGGGGGTAGATAATCTTTACATATCAATAATAATTTCTGCAAATGAACATTTCATGTGATGAATTTATTTGTTTACAGCTGTCAAATAAAGATGGCCTTTATTCCTCCTTTCAGCAGGTCAGTCCAGTGTTATGTTGTCTCACAAAGGGCAGTCTCTCTGCTAGGCAATTCTGGCATGTAACTTGAGTAATGGAAGGCAGGCATGCATGGGTAAACCTTGGCAACCTCGCTATAACGGTCAGAAAGTCATGAGAGAGTGGTGATCTTTCCCTCAGAGTTTTACAGTTGTGGCAACGAGTCTCAACAATTAGTAACCAAAATAATGCAACAAATTTAAGCTAAAATTTCCTTTCCTTCAAATTTTTGAATTTTTAATCAAATTTTTTTACAGTTCCCAAAAAAGGGGCATTACTTCTAGGGAGTAATTACTGGGGCAGTTTGGCCTAAAGTTGACTATGAACATTAGCAAGTGTAAACGATTCCAGTAATGCAACCTCCCTAAGTATGGGAGACAATATTTCACACAAATTTACACTGATGCTGTTCATAAAGATAAGCCACTAATAAAAATTCTGACACGTTTGCAAACTAAGGAAATTATTTTTACCATCTGAGAACACTTTCGCCAATAGATCTCATATTTACATATGAAAAACAAGCAAACATGTTAACGACAAAATTTAAGTATTGATTTTAATGACAAATATGAATAAAATGTCTTAAATCCAGGGCAACATAAGCATGGCCAAATACTATGGCTTATTAGCAGCTGCCCCAACCAATTCATTTTTTTTGCAGAAACAACCATCCCACACCAACATGCTTACTAAAATTTTGAAAATTATTTTCCCTATTCTGTTAATGCAGCTTCCAAAATCACATTACAATTTTTTAATTTAACCAACTATAAAAATAATAAACTGCTGCTGTCATGTATAACATTAATAAAAAATAAGAAAACTTAAGGTAAAACTTGTAAGGATGTAAACTATCAAAAGATTAACACGACTANTACTGTTTATAAAGATAAGCCACTAATAAAAATTCTGACACGTTTGCAAACTAAGGAAATTATTTTTACCATCTGAGAACACTTTCGCCAATAGATCTCATATTTACATATGAAAAACAAGCAAACATGTTAACGACAAAATTTAAGTATTGATTTTAATGACAAATATGATGAAAATGTCTGAAATCCAGGGCAACATAAGCATGGCCAAATACTATGGCTTATTAGCAGCTGCCCCAACCAATTCATTTTTTTGCAGAAACAACCATCCCACACCAACATGCTTACTAAAATTTTGAAAATTATTTTCCCTATTCTGTTAATGCAGCTTCCAAAATCACATTACAATTTTTAAATTTAACCAACTATAAAAATAATAAACTGCTGCTGTCATGTATAACATTAATAAAAAATAAGAAAACTTAAGGTAAAACTTGTAAGGATGTAAACTATCAAAAGATTAACACGACTACTCACCTCAAACACTCCATTATCAATGGTGAGCAGTGACACATCGAAAGTGCCTCCACCCAGGTCGAACACCAGAATATTCTTCTCCCCGTCTTTCTTGTCCAGACCATAGGCAATGGCAGCAGCCGTGGGTTCATTTATGATCCTCATGACGACGAGTCCAGCTATAATTCCTGCGTCTTTGGTGGCCTGGCGCTGGGCATCATTGAAGTACGCAGGCACAGTCACCACGGCATGAGTTACCTGTGTTAGCATTAGCCAATATGCTCAGCATCAACATAAACAAGTACCTTGAAACTTTATGCCAACAATATCTGCACTTATGCAAATATTGCAACATAAAACTGCACACAGAAATATTGGGGGGAAAAAAATTTAGAAAAATACAAATAGCAGGAAGTTTTTAAAATACATTAAAAACAGTCAAAAAACGGTCAAAAATCGACACAAAAATTCCATAATTAATATCTATTTGCATATAATAGGGCCTACAAATCGGCACGATTCAAGACAAATTTTTCAGGCTGCCAGAAACTATAATCTGACAAATTATATTCCAAAGGCACATTTAAACACAAAGGTAAAGAACCATAAAACCCACCTTCTTGCCCAAGTAAGCTTCTGCAGTTTCCTTCATTTTCCCCAAAACCATGGCAGATATTTCTTCAGGTGCAAATGTCTTATCACCCTGGGATGTGGCTACCACAATGTGGGGTTTGCTGTTCTTTTCTATCACCTGTAAATATAAACATTCAGACTACAGCCCTCCAATTTATTTTTCTAAAGTATATATATTTTCTTTTAAAAATCCCAGTAAAATATATTATGAAAATCAGCACTGTAGGTTGTAAGAGACATATTCCAGAGTGTTTATCTATGATTTCAATGTAAATATTAATGTTTTATTTGGTTAAGTTTTGATTCTAACATTTTGTATACATATCATTTTCCCCTAAGTCGAGTATCCTAAATGTTTATTCAAGTAATTTAATTTGCATTAATTGCAGTATAAATGTTTCTTTAACTATCCAAGTGTATAAAAACTTTTTTTTGTGTTTCTATCATGCAGTGCAGTGTTCTCCTTTTGTAGTAGTTTTCATATGTTCTTAGGCAGCAATTTTGAATGTATTGTCTTACTATGTAGGCTCAGTTATCCGTGACTTGAGTAGGGAATTCCGGTTCCTCCTTTTAGAAGAGAAGCTTTGGGGTATTTGCCATGTTTGGCTTAACCTAAGTTTACGGCGATGCAGAATTAAAATTTCATAAGGCCAAATTATAATTTAGTTTCAGTACCCCAAACTTTAATAAATTGTTTGCTGAAGGGACCCCTAAATGCCTCACTTTAATCTAAATTGGCAGATTAAATTTTGAGTTTTACGAAGTGTCTCCAGGCTACAGCAATGACGGCATTATCATAACACCTACCTAGTTTAACCACTGGCCGCATATTTGCAGGTATAATTTTGATTTTGTGCGATAAACTACAAATTTTCAAATTTATGCATTATGTTGGTGATTAGTCAAACCCAACAATCTCTTAGTTTCATGCTAATATTTGAAATAAGCTATAATGGACGTGAAATTTTTGGATTTTTCTTCTATGGTTTTGTTGATAAAACCCACCATCAGATAATTTTTAATGGGTGAATTAAGTATTGCCATTAAAGATGAAAAATGTCCCTCATAAATTATTTGAATATAGTAAAAATGAGAATCCAACAGAAAATTAATGGGCAGTATTACACATTTTATTTTTGTTTTTAGTAATCAATATTATGGAAACGTAATTTTGTTTTATTTTCTTGTCTGTATTTATGTTCTGATTTTTTTCAGAAAATCACGCAAATAGTTTTGTTGTTTCATACGATAAGAAATTGTAATGTACGTATTTTGCCGTATTTCTGTTCCTTCTCCACTTCTTGCAGTACTCGCAACCCACTTTATCCTAGCATATGGAAAAATATTTGTAGTCCTTCACAGTTCACGCTTTGGTACTTGCACTTTAATCCTATTTGTTAGTATATGTATTCATTTGTAAAAATACAGACACAGCAATATCAGTGCATACATATTTAATGGTGCCCAACGCAATGGCATTATATACTGTATGTGTACAAGGTATGGCAACTGATAATTGGAAGGCATAATTACAATTGCATTTTCGATGGCATAAACAGTTATCTATCAACAGGCAATGTCTACAGTTAACAGAATCAAACTGGAAAGAACCTAGAATACCCAAGGAAATCTACCCAACATGCAAAATGTTCTCTAGAAAGGGGTAAACCAGAATCACACTGCTAGTCCATAGGATGTGTAACAAAGGTGAAAAGACCATTCACCCACCCTATCAAGGTTCACTTTACCACAAAGTATATACCTTAAATGGGAAGAATTTTATGTCGTGCTGCACAGCAGCATCTGACCATTCTCGCCCAATAAGTCGCTTAGCATCAAACACTGTATTCTCTGGGTTTGTAGTCAACTGGTTCTTGGCGGCATCACCAATCAACCTCTCTCCATCAGGAGTGAATGCCACATAAGATGGGGTAATGCGGTTGCCTTGGTCGTTAGCAATAATCTCCACCCTTCCATTCTTGTACACACCAACACTACAACAAACACACGCAAATACTATAAAATAAAAGCTAAAAACTAAAAGTCTTCAAAGTTTATATATTATATATATATATTTTTTTTTTTTAAGGGTTTTTACAACACAATCTATACTTTTCCTTTAAAACAAGAATATTTTCAAACTTGCCAACTATACATTTTACAAATTATAAAATTTTATTTGGCATTGCTTCACAAATCTGCGTCACAATTTAATTAAAGGCAATAAAATTCAGATGATTGACCAATATCTACTTTTTGGTATCCTTGAGAAGTACCAAAATACTTATTAGATCTCCATGCTCCAATGAAAAAAATGTAATGCACCAATTTCTACAATTCTGCCAAACAATATCATTAATAATGCAACTAACATTCCCTAGTATGATAATTGGCTTTACATTTCACAATCACTCTGAGAATGTTAAAAAAAAACATCCTTGCACCTGGACATGTTCCATCAGTACTGCTACTAATATTTTCAATTACTTTCCCATAATTGTTTCTTACATTAGACTACTGTTATATTCTGTGGCAGAGCAACATCTCTACTATTGGGCCATTAAAGAAGAAACAAGTTGCTCACGACAGCAAAAATGGGGAAGGAATATATCATGACCTGTATTACATTTACCAAACATGATTTTGATTAAAAAATATATATATATTTAAGTGCCACAATTAAGACTTAAAACCTAGCGGTTCTTCAAAATGAGAATCCAATGTGTTTTCACTGTACAAACTTGTTCACATGTGCACACATGCCCACACACACACTCATTCACATGCCCGCACACATACTAGTTCACACACACACATGCTAGTTCACATATCCACGCACTCTCTTTCACATAAAATCACGTGTTCCCAGATACCTACATAATTGGGGGTTCACACTAGCGCGAGTCCCCCCACCCCCCAACTACCACGATTGCTTGCATCAGCATTGTTGGTAATTATTTAGTGTCACGTCTTTTCTGAAGGAAACGTCTTAAACCAACAAAAGTAGCATTAATAGTTTCTGCACAGCTTCGCTTTTCAATATTGAAGAGGGCTTAATGTTAAAATAAGTAAAACATTTTTTAAAAATTTGTCAAAAGTATGAGCGCTTAGGCCCTTATGTTTACGTTGGTCACCATGTTTAACGGCTGCACATCGCTGTTTCCCACGCTACCTACCGGCCGCGGATACTCAGGAGAGCGGAATGTTAAAATTTTTTACGTCGGACGCCTTAATATTTGGTGAAGTAATGCATTAGTGATGTGAACAAATGTGCATCATGCCATCACCTTATTGGCTGTTTACTGTATAAGTCTTTGTCACAGGATTTTTCGTTGATGTTGAGAAGCCTAATGGCTTGTATCAGTTCAGAAACCAGATAGTGTGGATGTGTTTTTTGTGATTGTGAGTTGTGACGTCCGAATCCCTACCGTGCGAAGGCTTGCGATTTAAAATTGGAGGGTGCAAGAACGAGTTCTTCTGCGCATAATATTAGTCTATGTGACGGGTGTTACTTTATGTTTTATTCAATCTTAGGGTTTTGTCGACTGAGGTAAGATGCACGGCAGTTGAATGGGTCGCTACCTAGGGGAGTTGATTCATAGATTTCCTGTGTGTAACTGTTACTAAAACCCTAAAACCTAGATTAGACTAAAAGCCTAGCGTAGTGCAAAACCCTCAAATCCGAGGTTAAACTAAAACCCTACTTTTATAGGTTAGAAATAGGTCTGACGTTAATGCCCCTAGTATATTCGGGTTCTGCATGATTAGTAGTGGAAATATACCACTTTTCAGTGTTTTTATTTTTTATTTTTACAAAAAGCCCCTACACTAGATAATTACCNTTTTACAGAAAAGCCCCTACACTAGATAATTACTGCATTGTTTACCATTAGCGTGGAACATTTCAGCTTAGGTAAATTCTGGATTAAAGATTGTGATATATGCAGCAAGAGGAATGTTACTGCTTTCGCCACTGTTATCTTAATTTTACCCTCCGAATAATAGGAATTTATGACTGTCGAATGAATTTGCAGGTGTTTCGGGGGATTTGTGACAGCTACGTAAACATACCAATTCCCATATAGCAAGAACCTGGCGAAGTTCATGTTTTGCCTTCAGTTTAATACTCTGCTCCATAAATATTGAGTGTTAATGTATGTGTAGAGCTGAATCAATTTATAGTCTTCATAATTTTCCCCTGAGCTGAAGCATACATTTTCACCTACAATTTCAGTAATATAAACGAAGCAGGCAAATTGGAGTAGCCCTTCGAGCTTGCTGGCGCTCACACTATGGGAAGCAAAGTGGTGCAAATTTTTTAGCTATTTTTCATTTGTTAATAATTCTTTAATTCAGTAAACATTTTTGTGCTGTTTCTCTGTTACTTAACTATTTTAACTTTACAATTTTCCTGGTCTTCATAGCCCTCCCCACTATCCCACATCTTGGAATGTAGCAGTAAGATGATAACACAAACAAGTTATCATGACTCTGTAGACTTAGCAGTCAAAACATACCATTTACTAGAATTAATTTTCAGTTCTAAAGATAAGCCCTACGGACCTATATTAGAATATTACCACCGTTTGGGCTTCATGTGAGCGACTAAAGCCTTATATTTGGACAAATCACACTCCATATGTACCTAGGATTATTTGAGGAATAATAAAATAAAATTGAATGCCCTTGTAGCTGCATTTATACAACTATTNCGAAGCAGGCAAATTGGAGTAGCCCTTCGAGCTTGCTGGCGCTCACACTATGGGAAGCAAAGTGGTGCAAATTTTTATGCAAATTTTTTTAGCTTTTTTTCATTTGTTAATAATTCTTTAATTCAGTAAACATTTTTGTGCTGTTTCTCTGTTACTTAACTATTTTAACTTTACAATTTTCCTGGTCTTCATAGCCCTCCCCACTATCCCACATCTTGGAATGTAGCAGTAAGATGATAACACAAACAAGTTATCATGACTCTGTAGACTTAGCAGTCAAAACATACCATTTACTAGAATTAATTTTCAGTTCTAAAGATAAGCCCTACGGACCTATCTTAGAATATTACCACCGTTTGGGCTTCATATGAGCGACTAAAGCCTTATATTTGGACAAATCACACTACATATGTACCTAGGATTATTTGAGGAATAATAAAATAAAATTGAATGCCCTTGTAGCTGCATTTATACAACTATTTAAAATGACAAACTGCTATCACAACACTATCCCAATTTAATTATTCACTTAATTCTCAAGCAGATTACTTCAGAAACCTGAGTACAACGGGGAAGGGGAAAGTATTCCATGGTGGTGCTGCCACTGCTACTGTCTTCCCTAGACATGAATTATTCGAACACCCGAACGTATTTTCTAAGCACTGCAATATCAACACTAAACATACGGCATACCGCCATGAAAGCCAATGTATACACACATGCTTAAGTGACTCAACGGTGCACGCCATCTGTCAAAAGTAGTGAGCAGCAAGGTACGCACTAAAAGCCACGTGTACATCTGCGCCATCAATCTGTCTGGGCTATCAATTTATTGTAGGATGTTAAACCGCACTAAGGCTTACAACTTTATTGGCCATGCTTAATAAAATAGGCAAATAATGTGCATAATTTTCAGTAATATTACTCACCACGAATACGTAGTCCCCAAATCAATTCCAATCACTGTGCCGACTTCCTTATTTTTCTCATCTTTGGACGTTAGGCCTGCCTTAAAAAGGCAAACCAGCCCCAACAGCAGAATCAACTTCATGTTAAGAAACCAATCCTTAAAAAAAAAACACGCATATATATAATTTTAATATTTTCCCCCCAGTTTCTAAAAGCAATAATTATTTAAGCTGTGGTTATTAAGCTAGTGTCCCAGTGTAAATTATTCTGACAATGTCTTGGTATGCAACTCACCACTAATAACGAAATCTCAAACCACCAAAAAATACAATCAACGGACGTCCAACACCGTTAATCACACACAACTACTTACTCACAGAAACGAAAACTGACTGACAGAACAGCAGCGACTCCACGAGCCATAAGAACCCCCACAGACGGATCGTGTCTAAATCCTATTGGCTGTTTTGAGTAGAGCATCACACACCAGTACGATATCGATTGGACAAACGAACATCAGTTGGCTAATTTCTATTGGTCCACGCCCTCACAGCGAGGTTAACAACATATGAGCATAGTTGGGCAGACTTGTAGAATAAAGTAGCTGCAAACAATTACAGAAGAAGTATTATATATATTTCTAATATAATTTACAAACAAAAAAAACCAAAATACACGTGGAAAATAATATTTGGAACATAAAGGTAAAAACGTGCTAGTAAAAAATGCAGACCATTAAAATCGGTTTTGCAATCTTCGCTAAAATATGAAAACTGTTATGTTAATAACATTATGTAGGTTTTTCAAACCAAAAAAAAAGCCTGTGTAGTGTAATATAGCTACACCAGTTTTCCTTACCGGTACAGGTCATAGTTTAATGATGACGCATATTAGATCAATTTCACAGGCAAGATTGAAATAAACGACATTTATGCAGCTCTCAGTGCCATTCCATTCCGCAATTTACTCGTATTTTTGAGTGTCAGTTATTTCTTTATTAGGAGAGTACAAGTGATTAATTTATTTTTGGTACTATGCTTTTTTTTTTAGAATTTGTAAATCATATANTTTGGAACATAAAGGTAAAAAAGTGCTAGTAAAAAATTCAGACCATTGAAAATGGGTTTTGCAATCTTCGCTAAAATATGAAAATTGTTATGTTAATAACATTATGTTCGTTTTTTCAAACCAAAAAAAAAAAAGCCTGTGTAGTGTAATGTAGCTACACCAGTTTTCCTTACCGGTACAGGTCATAGTTTAATGATGACGCATATTAGATCAATTTCACAGGCAAGATTGAAATAAACGACATTTATGCAGCTCTCAGTGCCATTCCATTCCGCAATTAACTCGTATTTTTGAGTGTCAGATATTTCTTTATTAGGAGAATACAAGTGTTTAATTTATTTTTGATACTATGCTTTTTTTTTAGAATTTTTAATCATATAATTAGCCTCTAATTTGCAACATCATATCTGCAGGATACGAAATGCCTTGCAAACATAACCCTATAATTTATATTTTTTGTTCAGCACTTTTAATGTAAAATATATGCCGAAGTATCTAAGTAAATTCGAGATAATTTCACGTTAATATGTAATGGTAATTTTATTAAAAAAGAAAACATGGAATATAAATGTTACATTCACTATATATTGCTTAAAAATATGTTTAATTCCTTATTTACATTAATGAAAACCCCTATTCCATTACCTACGTGAATGTTACAGAGTTTCGTCTCGTTTTGTTTCTTTAAGCAATCAAAAAACATGTAACAAATTAAAAACCTGTGCATTTTTATTTACACTACACCAGTTACACATCATCAAACACTGGTGTAATTTTGTGCTACACAAACCTGCCTGTGTATCNTAAAATATATGCCGAAGTATCTAAGTAAATTCGAGATAATTTCACGTTAATATGTAATGGTAATTTTATTAAAAAAGAAAACATGGAATATAAATGTTACATTTACTATATATTGCTTAAAAATATGTTTAATTCCTTATTTACATTAATGAAAATCCCTATTCCATTACCTACGTGAATGTTACAGAGTTTCGTCTCGTTTTGTTTCTTTAATCAATCAGAAAACATGTGACAAATTAAAAACCTGTGCATATTTATTTACACTACACCAGTTACACATCATCAAACACTGGTGTAATTTTGTGCTACACAAACCTGCCTGTGTATCTGCACAAGGTTTAAAGAAACTACCATTTTAATGGCTGTTATGTCACTTTCGGATGATAGACCCTACTGTTTTAGAGTTTTGCATGCCTGTGTAGCCTGTGTAATTGAAAGAAACTAACATTTCACTCAGGAATGTATTTTACATAATTAGAGAAATTTATATAAAACGTGTATTTAAGGTAGTTAAAGAAAACGCACTTATTTTCTCTATTCGTAAGTATCCACAAATGTTCTTCCCATTTTTACTAAGATTCATTTGCCATTTATTTTATTTTAATAAGACAATAGTGTAATTTCTCTTAACTGCACAAGTTGCACAAACTCCTAAATCTGCACAAAACATCCACAAAGGGAAAATAGATAAAGTGCTGATTCGTGCTGCACAGTACACAAATTCCGAAGTTCCAACATTGAAATGTTTACCCATCAATCTGCGTTTCCTATGTGTCAGAGAGCACATCAATATTGATGAAAAAAAACTGGTACCAAAGTTATTCAATATATTAATATAGATAAATATTTTTTTAGTTAAAAAAGTGCCATGTAGTCGAAGGGGTTGGGGCGGAAGTTGGAGTGTCGTGTGGTGAATGTATCTTGGTTATCAAAAATGAGTCAGATAAAAGATCTTGGGTCAGATAGCATAGGATGCGAAGGAATATGTGAAAAATGGTACCATACTTCATATGTGAACATGAAGTAAACATAATAATGTGAATAAGTTTCCTATATTCTGAATTTTTTTTTAGTTTAACCAAGTAATGTTTTATAATGCTAGCCTAGTTAATTATAATGGGAATATAATTATTGAAATTTTAATATTATAACAGTATTCCAAAAATTTAATGAATTTAGTGTTCATTTAAATTTTTGTGAAGTAGTTTCATAGAGTTTATTTTGCTTAAAAAAAATAGTTTTGTTTCTCCTAGCAGCCTATTATTTTGCAATAAGTTTTAATTGTACCCGTAGGTAAGATCTATGATCTTCTCCGGGAACAAATATTCAATCGGACACTTTATTTTATGTGAAAACATGGATTGCTCCTTGATTTGCTAATTTTAACCTGTCTTGGAGAGCTAAAGCATGACGAGAGGTTTAAAAATATTGCTGTAATGTCGCTACCTCTTGGGGACCTGAAGAATGGAGCAGTTTGACGCTGTTAACTTCGATCCTGCGATGTAAAGGTTGCAATAATTATCATAATTTCCTACATATGCTCTACATAAATTTGTTTTGCTGTGATTTTGTTCTGGAAACATGATTTTTTTAAGTTAAAATTTCTGGTCAACTCAGTGATTTGAGAAGTATAAAAATTATCAATTATGTCTTGCTGACTGCTAGCCAAGGAAATCTAACTTCTTAAAATATTTGACAGTTTATTGACCTTTATTTTAATTTGACACCAAGCTACATATGTTTCAACAGTAAGAAAATACACCTATTTCTTTTTATTTTTTCCCCATTCTAAAATATGTTTAGTATTTCTAAAGTACCTGTTTGAAATGAGATCTGCTTTTTTATTCTTATCCTTTATTTGTTTGTCGGTCAATATTATTTAGTAGCATATTANCTGTTTGAAATGAGATCTGCTTTTTTATTCTTATCCTTTATTTGTTTGTCGGTCAATATTATTTAGTAGCATATTACCTGTTCGCTGGAGGTTAATGTATTCTGTTTGAAGTGAAATTATGTAGTTGTAAAAGGTAAATGTTGGTAGCAATGTTATGTACCTTGAAAGTGTTTGACGGTTTTCTATGTATGGTTTGTTCAGTAGTGAACACAATGTAGTGAAAATAAAACGGTAGGGTGTGATATCTGGAATTTTTGNTCTATGTATGGTTTGTTCAGTAGTGAACACAATGTAGTGAAAATAAAACGGTAGGGTGTGATATCTGGAATTTTTGAATTAATTTATGAGTGTGTATCTCGGTTAACTGCTGCTGGATAATACCAGAGAGGTGGCAGAGTCGGGTAGATTCTGGTTGGACCCAACAATGTGGTGATCCTGATGTGATTCGAGATATTTATCGTCGATTAAAGTGAAAGTGCAACTAACATCGTAAAAAAATNTCTATGTATGGTTTGTTCAGTAGTGAACACAATGTAGTGAAAATAAAACGGTAGGGTGTGATATCTGGAATTTTTGTATTAATTTATGAGTGTGTATCTCGGTTAACTGCTGCTGGATAATACCAGAGAGGTGGCAGAGTCGGGTAGATTCTGGTTGGACCCAACAATGTGGTGATCCTGATGTGATTCGAGATATTTATCGTCGATTAAAGTAAAAGTGCAACTAACATCGTAAAAAAATATGGAAGGTCTCGTAAAGCGACGAAAGCCAGTCAGGATATCGTTCACGAAAACATATGAAGCCATATGTAAGCAGGTAAGTGAACGAGAACATGGCGAAGAAAGAACTAAGTTTTTTTTTTTTTTTGCAAAAACTATTAAGACTGCCAGAAGATATGTAGTGCTTGGCCTCACATTGCAAGAAGAAGGTGGAGATGGTAAGCTTTACGAATTAGAGTATTCCGCCATTGAAATATACAAAGAGAAAATAGATACACCCAGAATAAAAATGGAAGCATTCTTAAACGAAAATGTGACAAGTATTTCTGGTGGAAATGAGGTTGGTTCTACATGTTCAGAGCCAATTTCACGCGGGAAAAAATTGCAAATACCTAAAATAGAATTGAAGAAGTTTGATGAAGAAGTGAAGGAATGGCTGAACTTCTGGAGTCAATTCCAGAGGATACACGAGGACGAAGATTTAGAGCCTGAAGACAAATTCCAGTACTTAATTCAAGCAACTACAGCAGTTACGAGATCGTGGACAGTTTCCTGCCAATAGCCGAGAATTACATTAAACATTAAACGAGGTTTGGGAGAGAATAGTTACTTATCGAGTTCTCTGTGAGAGAGATTTTAGGTCTTTTAATTAGAAATGTAACCTGCAGTAAAGGCAAAGTTGGCATGTATCAGTTGTATGACCACCGTGAATCCTATTTAAGAGCCCTAGAATCAATAGGAATGACTCAGGACAAGTATGCCGCCATTTTGTTCCCTCTTTTGAGTCATGTATTCCAGAAGAGATTCTGAAGACTTGGTTAAGGTGCCCTACAAGTCGAACATCTATTGATCACAATAATATTGGCTGTGATAACACCTATGTTGGGAAGTTGCAACAGTTGCTAACATTTCTGAGGAGTGAAGTGGAAGGTGAGAGAATTTCACTGGCAGAAGCTGGTTTCAGAATTTCAGAAGACCAAGAAAACAAGATAAAGCAAAAATGGCCTCTAGGATATTGCGTTCCTACTGCAAACAATTTGTTTTCTGGGGAGAAATGCAGCATAAAAAATCACGCAAAATTGTATATTCTGTTAGAAGTCACTTGAGAATGAGAGCAAAGAATGTTTCCAGTCACAAAAAAATGCCATTTAGTAAGAAAAGGGACGCATTGTTAAAAGGCAAAGTATGTTTTGTGTGTCTGAAAANAAGATAAAGCAAAAATGGCCTCTAGGATATTGCGTTCCTACTGCAAACAATTTGTTTTCTGGGGAGAAATGCAGCACAAAAAATCTCGCAAAATTGTATATTCTGTTAGAAGTCACTTGAGAATGAGAGCAAAGAATGTTTCCGGTCACAAAAAAATGCCATTTAGTAAGAAAAGGGACGCATTGTTAAAAGGCAAAGTATGTTTTGTGTGTCTGAAAATTGGGTACAGATCCAAAGACTGTAGAACCAGTGTGAGATGTGCAATTTGTGGGAGGCGACACCATGTAGTGATGTGTACTAAATTACCTGTTTGTTAACAAGGAGGGTCCTGGAGTGGAAATGCCAAATGAAAAAAACAGAAGAAGAGAATTATAGTGCTTTGTCTAATCAGTGCAGCTCTCAATAAGTATTGTTGCAGACTTTGCTTGGGAAACTTGAAGCAAATGGGCAGAGTAGGATGGGGATAATTCTGATTGACAATGGTTCTCAGCACTCATATATTCTGAAGAGAACTTGTGAGATGATAGGTTATAAGCCCGTGGTTCTGAAACTTTGGTGCAAGTGTTGTTTGGGGGCACTAGGTCAAAAAGAGAAGCTCATCAATGCTACAATGCAACACTTGTCAGCTTGAAAAGAGGTGCTCGAGCAGAATAAAATTTGTGGATCAATACCCAGAATTAAAGGAGTACCTGCTGTGACATAAATGAAGAATAAGGGAAAATGGAACATTATTTTCCGTGAAGGTCATCCTGTTATTGAATTACTGTTCAGTGTGGACAATGCAGGGAAATTGTATACAGGAAAAGCCCATCAACTGCAAGGTGGACTCACAGCGATGAGACACTTCTTGGATGGGTGATTATGAGGGTGTGATCAGAAAAATAGTGTCAGTTGTGCTACTGTGGTGGAATTTCTACTTGTCAACAGTTTGTGTCT
This sequence comes from Clitarchus hookeri, assembly GCA_002778355.1. NCBI lineage: Eukaryota > Metazoa > Arthropoda > Insecta > Phasmatodea > Phasmatidae > Clitarchus > Clitarchus hookeri. The sequence continues at coordinate 30,953 of NQII01006455.1, read as the reverse complement.
AACTGAACTGTGGAGTTTGAACATTATAGATATCCAAGACCCGTGTGAGAAGAAAAAAAAAAAAGATATGGACATTATGGTGTTGGACCACTTCAGGGTAACTGTGAGTATGATCAGTAATGGCAGATATGAAGTTGTTCTCCCGTGGTTGGTGAATCGTGAAGATCTCGGTGAGAACAAAGAAGTTATAGAGAAAAGGCTGGTGTTCACAAACTCAAAACTAAAATCAGAAGGTATGTTTCATGATTATAATGAAGTTCTCAAAACCTGGATAGAGTAAAGTGTCGTTGGGGAGGTTCCAAAGGATGAACTTGGATATCCTGGTCATAACTTGCTGCATAAGGGAGTTTTCAAGAACCGTTCTATTACAAAGGTCAGGCCTGTTTTTGATGCCTCGTGTAAAAGAAAGGAGTCGCTATCACTTAATGATTGTTTGGCAAAGGGTACAAATTTTTTTAAATTAATTCTTTCTGTTCTAATGAGATTCCGACAGAAGAAAATAGTGGTGAAAGCTGGTATTAAGAAGCCTTTCTTACAAGTTTCGGTGTGTAAAAGTGACTCTGACTGCCTGAGGTTTTTTGATGGTCACATGATGATGGCAGGTAAGTAAAATGTTTTCGTCATTGTTGTGTGGTGTTTGGAATAAACTGTAGACAGTTTATTCTGGGATCAGTGATCAACAATCACTTGGACAAGCACTTACCAGAACTGTGGCCTACAGCAGAGAAACAAAAATAAAAACCATTTTATGTAGACAATTGTGTAACGTCAGTTGACAGTGAAAAGGACTTGAATATTTTTGTTGCAGAAAGTTCCCAGTTGATGGCAACTGCCATGTTTGACTTGAGAGGATGGGAGCATATTGTGCTACAGCCAAAGGAGGTAAGCAGCGAGCCATCTATGGTGCTGGGACTATTATGTGACAGACAGAAGTATTTACTTTATTGTTGTGTGCGTGATATAGATCTGGCTGAAGGCATTGTAACCCGAAGAACCATTCTGTCAATGACACATAAGGTATTCGATCCTGTGGGTTTCTCCTGCGCAGTTACTTTATCTTCATATATTTGGTTACAAAGACAGTTGGAAAAGTTAGGTAGGCTGGGACACAGAAGTGCCTGGAGACTTGAAAATCATGTTTCTGAAGTGGATGAGCGACTTGCCAAAGCTATCTAATGTGAAAATCCCAAGACATGTAACACCGTCAGACAAAGTGGTGAAGCACAGCCTGCATTCCTTTTGTGATGCTAGTCAAGCATCATTGGCTGCTGTGGTGTACATGAAAAGCGAAGATATGAAAGGCCTCTCCTATGTTCAGCTGCTGCAGGAAAAGTCAAGAGTAGCTACAATAAAGAAAATTACTACTTCTCGTTTGTAACTGCTAGCCTGTTGTATTGGAGAATGACTTGTACTGTCCATTTTTGGACAGATTCGTCAACTGCGCTCTACTGTATTGCGAAAGATGGTTCACGGGGAACATTTGTCACCAATACGGCTAGAGAGCTACGAACAATAACTAATGTTGAGGATTAGCGCCAGATTCCAGGATGCCTCAACCCAGCTGATCTTCCCTCTTGAGGATGTACAGTTGACAAACTTGTGGAGACAAGATGGTGGGAGGTAAATTATTGGTTGAAGCTTACAGCAGAAAACTGGCCGAAATCTGAGTGTGTCCCCAATGTGGAAAATATGGGTTTTGAACGAAATCGTTGGGACCTGTCATGTCTTGTAGCAGTAGAAGTGTCATGGTACATGACCTATTTCTCTAGTAACAGAATAACAGTAAGGTTAGTAGCATGGATTTTAAGGTTCAAGAGAAATACTCATTCCAAACCAGAATGGTAGATAAGAGATTTGTCTGCAGATGAAATACTAGTTACAAAAAAGACACCTGTGAAAGTTGTACAAAGTGAAGTACTAAGACAGAACAAATCAACGGACCTAAAGACACTGTGTTTTCGAAGATGGTGAAAAAATTTTCTGTGTTAAAACAAAAATAATCTTACAAAAGGATGAAGAGGATTTCCAGTGTCCGATGATCCTGTGAAGTGACCACAAGTTAACCAGAATTCTGATTCTTAAAGAACACACAAAAATTGCACTAGCAGGAGTTTATGTCCTTTTGTCGAAACTGCTTGAAAGATTCTGGATCTTAAGAGCAAGGCGGACAATTTTTAATGTTATCTCAAAGTGTGTGAAATGCAGAAGATAGGAAGCAAGAGGTATTTCCTCTGTCCCTGTGCCGTTGCTTGAGGATAGAGTGCGGAATGCATTAGCTTTTGAAGTCATTGTTGTAGACCTAGCAGGACCACTGATTCTCCACGATGGATGAAAGGCATGGATAGTTCTCTTAGTTCTCTTTACATGTGCAGTTTACAGGGCAGTGCACCTAGAATTAGTTACGTCTCTCAGCACAAACTGTTTTCTTTTGTGCCATCACAGATTCATTGCTCGTCATGGTAGGCCAACGATTGTCTACAGCGATAATGTAACACATTTTACAGGAACAGTTAATTTGTTCAATGCTCTCGACTGGAAAGTAATTGAAAAGGAAGTTACTGTGTTCCAGATACAATGGAAATTTAACTAACCAACATTTGCCAGGAGAGTGGGGTGGTTGGTGGGAATGCATGGTGCAAATGGTGGATAAAGGTAGCACATCATTGAGTTATGAAGAATTCTTGAGTGTGTTATGTGATAGTCAGACAGCTATAAACTCTATGCCTCTAACCTATTTGTCAGATTGCCCAGAAGATTTTATATCTTTGACACCAGCGATGTTCATACAGGACTTGCAAACGGTGGGAGTTGCTGATCTGGACCATTTAGATGAACCTAAAAATCTATGAGATATTGTTACCTGCAGCGCCTCCGCTGCAGTCTATGGTAAAGATTTAGAGTGGAGTATCTGAGTCAACTTGTGCAAGACCCTGGGATCGAGGTTGCCACAGATACATCAAGGAAGGTGGTGATGTTATTGTCTGCAGTGATGGTAGGAGAAGAATGGACTGGCCCATGGCTAAGGTGATAAAAGTATTTCCTGGGAAAGACAGCATGGCAAGGGTGGTGCATGTGGAGACCAAATCGGGCGAGATGGTGATACCTGTGCAGAGATTTCCTCCCTTGAAGGTGGCTGGTCCACTGGAGACATCTGAACAAAGTGAGTACCCTGTAGCTTTTCCTGCTCCTGTTAGGGAGAATGTGGTGGTCAGTAGGAGTGGCAGATTGGTGATACTACCCTCAATGTTTTTATTTGAATGAAGACAGAATTCTGAGTTGTAAATAATTGAATTCCAAATGTCCTTTAGATACATAAATTTTGTTATGTGTTTTGATTGATAGTCCCACAATCAAAAGTTGGGAGTATGTTGGAAATGAGACCATTTCTTATTATGATTCTTTATTTGTTGGTTGGTTAACAATTTTTAGTTGTATATTATCTGTTTGCTGGAGGCTAATTTTTTTTGTTGGAAGTGACGTAGTTGTGAAAAGTAAATGTTGATAGCAATGTTATGTACCTTGAAAGTGTTTGAAGGTTTGGTTTGAATGGTTTGTTCAGTAGTGATAAAATCGTCGTGAAAATAAAATGGTAGGATGTGATATCTGGTATTTGTAATTAATTTATGAGTGTGAATCCCGGTTAGCTACTGTGAGTCAGACCAGGGATAGGGCAGAGTCAGGTAGATTCTGGCTGGAACCAACAGTATCTCACAATCAGCATCAATTTTCTTTCAATCCAATTTTGTCTTCAAATTATTTTCATTTCATTTTTTTTCTTCAGAAAAGACAGTTTTTTTTACCAAGTGTTTAGTAGATTGCATGAAAGAGTTTTCTTCTTATTTAAATTTTAATTCTGTAGACATGTACTCCTAAATTATATGCTTGAGTTTAATGTGATGTTATTATCTAGAGTAAGAAATGTGCCCAACAGAATACTTCATATGTAAACTGTTGCCATTACATACATTATACCACAATGAGTAAAAACGGTTTTAAATAGCTCTGGAAAAATAAATTAGAAATGTGGTTCTGCAAAAAAAAATGTGAAAACGACTCCACCAACTCGGTTACTAATTGACCGTTTTGCATTGACATCACACCAGCGTTTACTTTCTCGCTCCTTATATTTGGATGACGAATAATATGGCATTTGACATGTGTTATATATTTCTATTATGTAGTAGATGTGACGGGATATAATGAATACCGAAGCCATTTGAGTGAACAACATAATTAGTGATATTTGTAAAGTGCCGTAGTTNTGTGACGGGATATAATGAATACCGAAGCCATTTGAGTGAACAACATAATTAGTGATATTTGTAAAGTGCCGTAGTTCTGGAAGGACTTGTTGTGTGCTGTTTTCACATGCTCCGGGCGAAGTTACAGGATACAAACAAATCCATATCCAACCNCTGGAAGGACTTGTTGTGTGCTGTTTTCACATGCTCCGGGCGAAGTTACAGGATACAAACAAATCCATATCCAACCAAAATTTGTTTTGTCGCCTTTTTGTCCCACTTCAACCTTTTTTCTTTCAAAACATGTACCATCACAGTATTTCCAAAAACTCTTAGTTGACTCACATCGGGTTTAACACCTGACCAATATTCATATGGTGTTTTGTTCAAACCTGAGACTATCGATCTGTTACGCAAGTAAACCGCTGTGTTTACTGCCTGTGCCCAAAAAACTTTCTTCATGTTAGCATCAAATAATAAGCACTTAGCCTTTTCAACAACAGAGCGATTTAAATGCTCTAACGTCACATTTTGTTGTAGAGTATAGGGGTTAGTTTTCTGGTGAATGATTCCATTATATTTTTAATACCTTTCAAATTCTTTTGAACTAAATTCACCACCATTGTCTGTTTTCAACATTTTAACTTTAAGATTTTTCTGATTTTCAGCCATGCTTTTAAATTGTTTAGAACAACAAAATACTTCATCCTTTGTCTTGATAAAATATACAAAAGCCATTCGACTGAAATCATCTTCAAAAGACACACAAAATATTTTACCACCCAATGACATGGTTGCCATAGGCCCACACACATCAGCATGTATAACTTCTAACACATTTTCGGCTCTATTACCTTTATGTGAGAATGACAATTTTAATTGTTTGCCCCCGCAACACACCATACAGTTTTGTCTTTGGATTCGAACTTCACCATAAAAATCGAGACCTTCAACCAAACCATTTTTCGTTTTTTTGTAAAAAGGTGCTTTATATATGGAAAATTTTCTGAGCCATGTTTCTCCTGTGACTATGCAAGAAGTAAGTAAACAACTGTTGTCTTTCACAGTCTTTAATTTATATACAACATCCACAAGATCAGTGGTATCATCTAATNAAAAACTTTCTTCATGTTAGCATCAAATAATAAGCACTTAGCCTTTTCAACAACAGAGCGATTTAAATGCTCTAACATCACATTTTGTTGTAGAGTATAGGGGTTAGTTTTCTGGTGAATGATTCCATTATATTTTTAATACCTTTCAAATTCTTTTGAACTAAATTCATAACCATTGTCTGTTTTCAACATTATAACTTTAAGATTTTTCTGATTTTCAGCCATGCTTTTAAATTGTTTAGAACAACAAAATACTTCATCCTTTGTCTTGATAAAATATACAAAAGCCATTCGACTGAAATATTCTTCAAAAGACACACAAAATATTTTACCACCCAATGACATGGTTGCCATAGGCCCATNAATAATCTTCAAAAGACACACAAAATATTTTACCACCCAATGACATGGTTGCCATAGGCCCATACACATCAGCATGTATAACTTCTAACACATTTTCGGCTCTATTACCTTTATGTGAGAATGACAATTTTAATTGTTTGCCCCCGCAACACACCATACAGTTTTGTCTTTGGATTCGAACTTCACCATAAAAATCGAGACCTTCAACCAAACCATTTTTCGTTTTTTTGTAAAAAGGTGCTTTATATATGGAAAATTTTCTGTGCCATGTTTCTCCTGTGACTATGCAAGATGTAAGTAAACAACTGTTGTCTTTCACAGTCTTTAATTTATATACAACATCCACAAGATCAGTGGTATCATCTAATTCATTGTTCTTGTTATAGATTAAACAACAGTCATACTCAAAATTCACTGTATTCCCATTTTTTATTATTTGGCTTCCAGATAAAAGGTTTCTAGACAATTCGGGTACACAAAGAACATTTTTAACTTCTATGTTAAAGCGACATTCATCGACAACTGTTTTAATTTCAACACTACCTTTGCAAGTTACTTGAATCTTTTCTCAGTTAGCCACCATAATTTCCTTTATGGCTGGATCTTCAAGATTGTTTTAAATAAACTCTGCCTTTGCACTAAGATAAGAACTAGCTCCTGAATTCACATACCAATCCGTCTTTTTAAATTTCCAGTGAGAAACACTGCGCTGAACGCAATCGGAGTATCACGTTTTTTATTGTATGATTCTCTATTCGGGCACTTGTTTATAAAATGTCTAGTTTGTTTACTACAATAGCACTTGATCGTTGAAAAGTCTGTGTCATTTTTCCGATTATCACTCGCGTTGTTGGCTCCTCGTTTCTGGTAGTGTTTACCATGGCCGCGAAAGTTTACTTTTACCGCAAATGCACTGCCACTCTCACCAACATCACCTTCCATATCCAGCAATTTTGTTTTGATAGAATCTGTAGAAATACCTGATTGTTCAATAGCCATTATTATTGGGGAAAACTTTTTCGGGTAATCCCACCACCAGTAATGCACCAATCCATTCGTCATCGATTTTGAAACCTGTGCCACGAATTTTTTGGCCTGTTTCAACAATTTGATTGACGTAATTGAACATTGAATTTCAATTTTCAAGTCTGGTGGTGATCAGACTTCTTAATAAACTTATTTGTCTCGTGTAACCTGGGTCGTCATATAACCTCTTCAAGGCATCCCAGATTTCCTTTGCAGTTTTCGCTTCTTTTACATGGATAAACAGTGAAGGATCTAGTGTCAGTACTAATTTTGCTTTGGCTTTAGTTTCTTATCACTGTCCGTCCATCTGTGTCATCCAAACACTTCGAAAACCCCTCAAGTACAAGGTAGTTTTCCACAGCGAAGGTCCAATCGCTGTAATTTTCGCGGCCTAGCAATTTCGGCACGACTGACATATAATTTATTGCAAATTTTAGGACGAGTCTACACATGCATATATTCACGAGTAAACCACGTTTTAACTGGAAATAAATTATCCTGGGTCCATAACCTATTATTTATAAACGCACTCGATAAGTTTCGAAGCAAGACTGACGCATTTAGAGTAAAACAACATGGTGCCAGGCATAACAGCAACTTAATGAACTACATGGGATAACATGATACATATTATATAGACATTATATATATAATCAATTTTTAAATACATAATAACAACAATAGAGTTCTGACTTTCAGTCCCTTAAGCTCATTTTCGTTCTTTCATCACCCAAGCCAAACATCTAACAGACAAGGAATACAAATGCATGTTGCTACTGGAGGCCATGTCCAAGTTTGTCACCACCAAGTTGGTCTACATGACCCGGAAAACAATCCCCTATCTCCGCAACCTGCCCTGGAATGACCACGAAATACTCACTACACTTATACAAAACTCTCACGAGTGACACAAAGGCGAATTATTAAACCAAAATCAACTGATTGCAGCACTTTTACTTGCTATAACTTATATTTAAGGCACTCTGCAAGTAAACCACTGTTCACTTATTAAATTACAGTTCATAACTTAAATTCACTGGCCAATATAGTTTAACTGCAAACAGCCTGAGCAAACATAGAATCACAGATTTTTTAATTAATATTTTATTTATTAACTGGGCCAGATACCCTAATATAAAGTTTTTTTTCTTATCTTTATTTATTAACAGAAATCAAATAAGATTTTTTATAGCCCAAATTAAAAATTTTTAATTTTTCCGATGAAAACTTTCAGTTATAAAATATATTCGGGTATGAATACGACAGTGGTAACTTCTCTTGAGTAGCAGATAGTAACCCAATCTACCGCACGATATCTCAGGCAATCAGAGACCTCCGACCACCTGAAAATTTCCTCCAATTTTGCAACTTCTAGTTGTCCTACCTTCTGTTGTGAATCATTTGAATGCTTTGAAACAAATACATCGTTCGTCTTCAAAGCCACAGCTGGGACAGTGGTAAAGATTTCTGGCAACTGATGATTCTTTTTAACAGCCAAAGACAGACTCATCTCTCTTNGTTTTTTTTCTTATCTTTATTTATTAACAGAAATCAAATAAGATTTTTTATAGCCCAAATTAAAAATTTTTAATTTTTCCGATGAAAACTTTCAGTTATAAAATATATTCGGGTATGAATACGACAGTGGTAACTTCTCTTGAGTAGCAGATAGTAACCCAATCTACCGCACGATATCTCAGGCAATCAGAGACCTCCGACCACCTGAAAATTTCCTCCAATTTTGCAACTTCTAGTTGTCCTACCTTCTGTTGTGAATCATTTGAATGCATTGAAACAAACACATCGTTCGTCTTCAAAGCCACAGCTGGGACAGTGGTAAAGATTTCTGGCAACTGATGATTCTTTTTAACAGCCAAAGACAGACTCATCTCTCCTTGCTTCACCCCCAAATTAGACAATATAGGAAACTGGAACAGACTTATACCAGTGCCATGAAATGATCCCACAGCAGTCATACTTGAAGGATTGTGGTCCAAGTTATCAAGTGAACCCACAGTAAAGTCTTTTTTTTTAGCTTAGCTGGAACCACTGCTCCTTTCTCACGAAAATCAGCACATGTAGCAGTTGCAAGGTTGCTCTCAAGATGAAGAACTCTGTCATAGCTTACACTGACCCCCAATTTATGTAGTTGCTTGGAAGTTTCTTTTGACCTGGTGTCTGTGTGAATCTTCATTCCGCTATAATGTGGCAATGGTGTCTCCCTTTGTAATGAATGCCGNCCAGTGCCATGAAATGATCCCACAGCGGTCATACTTGAAGGATTGTGGTCCAAGTTATCAAGTGAACCCACAGTAAAGTCTTTTTTTTAGCTGAGCTGGAACCACTGCTCCTTTCTCACGAAAATCAGCACATGTAGCAGTTGCAAGGTTGCTCTCAAGATAAACAACTCTGTCATAACTTACACTGACCCCCAATTTATGTAGTTGCTTGTAAGTTTCTTTTGACCTGGTGTCTGTGTGAATCTTCATTCTGCTATAATGTGGCAATGGTGTCTCCCTTTGTAATGAATGCCGGGATTTCGTGGATGCAAACTGTTTCTTGCAGTTAAATACAATGGTCTGGCAGATTGTGAGATTTGCCTGTGAATATATAGCATCTTGATCACTCACATTAGCACAATTCAAAATCATACCTACGGGGGTATTCAGAACAGTTGGCACTGACTGTTACTGACGACCAGAAGGAAAATTACCATCGAAGTGGAAACCTGTGTAACTTGCAATTTCTTTTCGCTCTAACTTGGCAGTCGTAGCTAAAAAAAAGGGCACCATGATCGTAATCACATGACATGGCCTGCTGCAGCATTTCCCACATGCCTTCTTCAAACACAAAAACCTTATACTTTCCATCAGTTTGTTCTTGCGCTTGTGGAAAGTGAGNGAATGCCGTGATTTCGTGGATGCAAACTGTTTCTTGCAGTTAAATACAATGGTCTGGCAGATTGTGAGATTTGCCTGTGAATATATAGGATCTTGATCACTCACATTAGCACAATTCAAAATCATACCTACGGGGGTCTTCAGAACAGTTGGCACTGACTGTTACTGACAACCAGAAGGAAAATTACCATCGAAGTGGAAACCTGTGTAACTTGCAATTTCTTTTCGCTCTAGCTTGGCAGTCGTAGCTAAAAAAAAAGGGCACCATGTTCGTAATCACATGACATGGCCTGCTGCAGCATTTCCCACATGCCTTCTTCAAACACAAAAACCTTATCCATCAGTTTGTTCTTGCGCTTGTGGAAAGTGAGCTAGCAATTTCTCCTTCATTCTGGTTCTGTTAACATCCTTCTCAATGCCAAGAATTTTTAATCGGTTCTCATACAGTTCATGAAACTTTGAAAATTTAAAGTAGAAGGTCCCATCTTCCACACAGTTCTCTATATGAGTATAAAGCTCCACAAGTACTCTAGCATTTATCTGACTTTCCTCTGCAGGTCCTCCCACCAAATCGTGCTGTAGTTTCCTTAGGTGAGACCAGTAGCAATTTCTCAGTGCTGCATAACATTGCAGATTATATTTGGTGTCAAGGGCAATGAGATCACCACCTTCTAATGCTGCCAACAACCGAGTTTCTTGCAGTTCTGTTGCAATTTTTCGTATGATCGTATCAGNTTTAAAGTAGAAGGTCCCATCTTCCACACAGTTCTCTATATGAGTATAAAGCTCCACAAGTACTCTAGCATTTATCTGACTTTCCTCTGCAGGTCCTCCCACCAAATCGTGCTGTAGTTTCCTTAGGTGAGACCAGTAGCGATTTCTCAGTGCTGCATAACATTGCAGATTATATTTGGTGTCAAGGGCAATGAGATCACCACCTTCTAATGCTGCCAACAACCGAGTTTCTTGCAGTTCTGTTGCAATTTTTCGTATGATCGTATCAGTTGTTAATGTCCGAAATTCATGAAGGAGTCGGTCACTCCCACGACATAAAAAACACGCCAATTTGTCACTCGCTTCATGCAGGAATAGTTTCTCCACAGTTGTGCTGCCTCCTGAAGTATTTCCCTGCTTTCTAGCTCTATCCAACTTCAAATTGTTGAACTTGACATGACAAGATTTATGCCATGCATCATGGTTTTCGACCAGTTCAGACGCACTCATGTCGACTCCAAAATTTAGTTTCCCTGGCAATGACTCCAAGCTTCTAAACTCATTGGTATTGTTCAAGAAAGACCAGTATGGTGANAGGAATAGTTTCTCCACAGTTGTGCTGCCTCCTGAAGTATTTCCCTGCTTTCTAGCTCTATCCAACTTCAAATTGTTGAACTTGACATAACAAGATTTATGCCATGCATCATGGTTTTCGACCAGTTCAGACGCACTCATGTCGACTCCAAAATTTAGTTTCCCTGGCAATGACTCCAAGCTTCTAAACTCATTGGTATTGTTCAAGAAAGACCAGTATGGTGATGTCTTGTCTTCGATTCCATGTGTATTGAGTGGACATTTTAGTTTTTCTGAAGTTCTTTTCTGACAGATCGCACACTTGTTCCAATCCATCTTGTATTACAATTAAATCTAAAATAAAATATAACACATATTAGAAAATGAGGACATAACAATAAATTGGTGAATAGTTTGTAATTGGTACATATATTAGTGAATAAATATATAGTCTGATACATTAATAAGTTGTGTAGTTGTATTCCCTGACCCCAAATATGTAAACAGAGACACTAAGTTTGTGGTCCTAAGTGTTTTAGAAGCCGAGATATTGATAATATACCTATATTTAAAAATAGCTGCCATAAAATCCAATATGGCTGNTATAACACATATTAGAAAATGAGGACATAACAGTAAATTGGTGAATAGTTTGTAATTGGTACATATATTAGTGAATATATATATATAGTCTGATACATTAATAAGTTGTGTAGTTGTATTCCCTGACCCCAAATATGTATACAGAGTTTGTGGTCCTAAGTGTTTTAGAAGCCGAGATATTGATAATATACCTATATTTAAAAATAGCTGCCATAAAATCCAATATGGCTGATGGAGGAGTAGGTTCCTGTCAAAAATTAAAACCTAAGTACCTAATTAGTACCTGGAAAAAATTTGGTGCTTTTATCCGGTGTGTCCACATCTTCATGTTAAGCGACCCTACTATAACAGTAAGTATGTGACAACATCATTAACAAATTGACAGAAGCATCTACGGCCCCCTGGGTCGTAGACCGAACCTTTCTCATCATAAACTCGGTTAACTAGGCTATGGCACCGGGCACTTCAACACTCAACCAGTTCTGGGTAACTTCGACCACGTCATACTTAAACTTGGAAATGGAGCTGTCCCAGAAACCCATGAAGAAATATCGATTGAAAATATGAACTTATGCACAAATATTAATACTCTGCAGGATTTAATTAAACAAATTTATCCATACGTCCAAAGAATCACAACCAAGCCTCTGCCATGGTTCCAAGATGAATCTATCTTAACATAAAAAAATGAAATCGTCACAAATATCAATAAAACGTTCCTGAACAGGATTTAATCACCCTCCCGAATGTATACGTCTGTTGACACTGTCAAGAGGAAGACACAGTCCACTATCAGACTGAATTCTTGAATTCCCTTAATCCATCAAGTTTGCCTGTTTACACTCTTGCTGTAAAAATTGGTGCACCAATCATGTTATTATGGAACATAAGTCCTCCAAAATTGTGCAATGGCTCTCGCCTGCAAGTAAACAGTTTGAGGGATTATGTTATTGAAGCAACTATTATGAGTGCCACTGGTACTGGCGAAATAATCTTAATACCCAGAATACCCATGATTCCTATGGATTTATCCTTCCAGTTTAAGCTTCTCCAATTTACGATCAGGGTTTGTTTTGCTTTTACTATAAATAATTAACAAGGTCAAACCCTGAAAGTTGCTGGAGTTGACCTCCAACAGCCATGCTTTTCACATGGACAATTATATGTCGCATGTTCGCGAGTCAGTTGCAGTAGCAATTTGTATGTACTTGCGCCCAATAAAAATACGAGACATGGTGTGTACGAAGAGGTCCTGCGAAAAATATATGTCTTTAGATTAGGAAAATAAAAATCAACAAGTAACAATGCAAAATATTAAAATGTAAAAAATAAAAGTATATATGTTTATATTAAAAATATTTGTCTAGTGATAATTTATCTCATTATTAACACTAAGTGAAATTCATCTTTATTAAAAAAAAATCAAAACAATAATTCTGTAGTCCACATGAGCGGAGCCGCGGGCATATCTAGTTATTAATAAGTATCTGTTACCTTCCGATTTTATTCTAGTCTATAAATTTAAACCTTTTTCAGTAATACAACACAAACTTATCAACTAATTATTTTGATTAATTAAAGACCTCGCTTCCCGAACCACTCCAGTCATGTATATGAAATTGTAATAAACATTTTTTAAATTCATTTCACTTTGGTTTTAACTTCCGCTTTTTAACGAACCAACTCAGCACTTAAAGTCCTAAAACTTTAAAATTCAGCAAAATTAACTTTACCACCCCTTTCCAAACCCCTTCACTCATGCAGGGAGAAATGAGGTAAATCACAGCATGGGTACTGACTCTAGGTGCTGCCCTGGAGTACTGGGGGATTGGATTGTGGTTATCCACAGTTTATTTACAATTTGAAAACAGCCAGGTTGGTCAGGCTAGCTGTCCCCAACCTGGCCTCAATCATGATAGATAACTCGGTGGATAAGGGCCCCTCACAGGGCCTGTACCTCTTAAAGCCGAAGGAGTAGCGTGTCAGTGATGATGAACAGCGGCAGCTTCCTTCTTCGTTTTCTCGCCATAGAGCATGTAGTCTTCTGACGTTTGCTTAATTTTGGAATCTTTCATCATCTTGAGATGAAATAGTTTTCATCTGCCAGTTTGGGTATATTTATTTGTTTGCGGATATTTTACTTTGCGACGGGATCATATTATTTTTTGTGAATACGATATTTTTCAAGCTTTATTTTTCATTTATGTTTAGCGGTTCCTGGCATGGCTTAATGTTGTGGTCGTTTTGGCATGGTTCCACTTATTTCGGCAGGCACCGCAGTAGCTTCTGAATTCTGGAATCAAGTTTTCTTTAATTCATTTTTTGCCTGTTGCATATACTCTGGAGTGCTCCGAACTTTCGGTCTGACGCTACGTCAGTTAAGGTATGTGTAATTTTTTGGACTGTTCAACTATGAAATTATTTTTGTTTTTAAATTACAATAATAATTCAAAGAATGTATTAAAAGTAAATTTTCAGTAATGTATATTTTTAAAGGAAGCGATCGTGGGTACCCGACGATATAGTCATGGCCATATAATAAAATAAAAGAAAAGGAGATTATAGTTTGTTAAAAACAATTTGGCTAATACTAAAAAAATTATAATAATAAGAAGAAAGTATATACTCATGTTTTATATATATATGTGTGTGTGTGCATGTGTGTGGTGTTGGGACAAAGAAAATTTTTTTTATTGAACAGTTGTTCANCAAGTTTTCTTTAATTCATTTTTTGCCTGTTGCATATACTCTGGAGTGCTCCGAACTTTCGGTCTGACGCTACGTCAGTTAAGGTATGTGTAATTTTTTGGACTGTTCAAATATGAAATTATTTGTGTTTTTAAATTACAATAATAATTCAAAGAATGTATTAAAAGTAAATTTTCAGTAATGTATATTTTTAAAGGAAGCGATCGTGGGTACCCGACGATATAGTCATGGCCATATAATAAAATAAAAGAAAAGGAGATTATAGTTTGTTAAAAACAATTTGGCTAATACTAAAAAAATTATAATAATAAGAAAGTATATACTCATGTTTTATATATATGTGTGTGTGTGTGTGCGTGTGGTGTTGGGACAAAGAAAAAAATTTTTATTGAACAGTTGTTCAAAGAAACAAGTATTTTATTTAATTGTACTTCGTAAATAATCGCCCATGGATAAGATATGCATTTACCACTATAAGGTCGTGATTGGTAAAATTTGAGCTACACCATGAGTGTGCCTATGACTTAATTATTACTTTATTTAATAATAAAACTGAAGCACGCCCATATATTTTCCTTGCAGTAGTAACCCCTAGTCTACACAGGAATCTTGATCCCACCTCATATTGATGTGCCATCCTTGTGTTGTAACGAGAGTATCTATGGGTGCTGAAGATTGTGACACGAAGGTGCTACAAAAACTGTGTAACTTAAACACACAGTATAACTACAATTTGTTCAGGAGATCTTTCATTATATATTTTCTTTAAAGTTTTAATTTTGAAATATGTGGATTTTTACTTCTTTTGGAAATACGTATGTTGATCTGAGAATAAGTGAGTGAAGAGATCTGTGCGGCTTTTAACATCGTGGTCTTGAGAGCCGATTTGATCTGAGAAAACAAGTAATATTTTTATTACTGCATTTTTGCAAGAATGTTAAAACAAATTACTGCATCTTAGACAAACTTATTTCTGTAACAATTTGAGAAGTCCAAGAGGCCTGATCATATAATTTAAGTTTCAGTATGGTTCCGAGTTAAACAGCGGCTCTACTTTCTCTGGATACGCTGTTGAAACTTACCTGAAAGATAACAGCTTAAATATAAACTGCTGATCCGCCAAACATCTTGACAAACATTTTAAATATATTCTTGAATTGTTTTTATTCCGCTGACCAATTTTTTTATGTCTAAAAAGAGTAATTTTGTTTTCCATACTCTTTAAGTAATTTGTTGTTTTTAATGTCCCTGCAGAAATGCTTTGTTATTTTTAGTTAATATTATTGAAAAACTTCATTCAAGACAGTATTATGCCCTTATAGTAATTATAATCTGACTTGTTAAATTTAATACTTACACTGTACTTTGAGGTGTACTGCTCTCAGTTATACACATCATATCTTCAACACAAAACACTATAAAGTTAATCGGTATTCTAAGTAACACTTTTGTCTCAAAGACTAGTCAAGTAAAAAAACAGTTGGGAAGTTATTTTGTATATCAATAATTAATTTTGGTAAGTAACTTTCCTGCAGCATTGCATTTCATTAATTCCAAACTTAACAACTGGCACATCCATAAAACCTCAGTAATATAAGTACCTATCACTGTATTTCCAATTTCCAACATTGGGGTGTGGTTTTAATTTATACATATTTTGAGAATACTTGTGATTTTTGAAAACAAGCCTCGAATAATGTTCACTTGCTTACACTAAAATTTTCAAGGCAGTAAGTACAGCTGATTCCGAGTTTAAATGTATCTATACAGCTGGCTGTGATTGAGATCAAATAATCATATTATGGGCTTAACAGTTTGTAGTAGTTCTATATTTTTGAGGTTGTGCATCATTAAATATTTCATAAATATTGTATTATTTTTATACTTTATTGTAATGTGATTGATGTTCCACTGTGCTAAATGCTTGTTCTAAAAATATTGAAATTCAAAACACGAAAGCTGTACCTATGTGTATTAACAATTAGAGTTGAAAGATGATAAAAAAAAGTCAGGTTTATAATTAATTTGTTTTAAGGTTGTGCTTAATTTTCCTAGTATTCTGTTTATCATATGGGAAATTTGTATTTAATTATAAAATAATGAAATATTGATTACATCAGTGTGCTGGTACACATAAATTTTTTTTTTCTGTACCATATTTTGTATTCATGATTCTGATGTTGGCAGTACGAGGCATGCGGCTGTGACTATGGTGATGATTTTTTTTTTTGCAGGTTGATACCAATTTTTTCTGCTTGATAGTGCCTATGGGAAATGTGTTAAAAACTGATGGACTTCACTTAAAGACTATCATTGAGAATAACTTAGGCCTAACTATACTGAGTCTCTGTTTAGTTATGATTGGTATGAGAGGATTGTAAAACCTTGACGAACTGCACTAACATTACATTTTGCCACTTGGTTCTTAGAAATTAATTAGCAGCAGTGTTGCTAGCAAAGATCCTTTTAGAGTTCTCGTAGCGTGTCTCAAGGTAGTATCCATACCTAGCGTTGAGAAGTGCTTGGTGTGTATTGAGTAACAATGATGTTACTGTGGAGGCACTACGTACTACATGCTGATTCAGAGATGTTTTACTATTATGACCAACAGGAAATATAAAAATATGTAGCAAGAATTTGTTGAATTCTAGTCCCTTAAGATATCGATAAATAATGTTGCCAACTAGAGCATACATAACTTTGTAGGTTATTCCACACTGAAAACTGTAGAAAACACCTTGTTTCTTTGAATGAAACAAACGCTAGTGTACATCAGCTACTGATGGCATTAAAACTGTAATGTACTACCTTTTCTGTCCATTGTGAATTTTATTTAATTTCTCGAATTCTATTAAATGAATAAACACTTTTCAAAATGCACCTAGTTTTTTTTCCCCCAGATTATCAATATTAAAAGCCATTATTTTGTATCAGCATATTTGCAATTATTAAATGCTTACAGAATAATACAAACATCAGTTTTCATTTGAGCATCAATTTGTTGTATGGGACTGTACAATGCTCTTTGTGAGTATTGGTTAATAGATTCCATTACTTGGTGTTTAAATACTGAATGCTAACTCACTACCAAGGGAAAAAATGTGTGTTTACTAAACACGCAGGTGCTCACTATTGTGGAAACCAAAATATATAGAACTTAGTGCTCACTTTCAGAATGTTTCTTAATTGTGAACTGTACAGTAAAATAATTAATAATAGTAATGTGGTCGAGGTGACCCAGGGCTAGCTGAGTTTAGAATTGCCTGGCGCCATAACTCAGTGGAAAGTTAGTGATGTGGGTTGTTCGGTCGACGTCCCAGGGGGCTCTGAATGACTCCGTCAGTTTGAAGATGAATTTGTCACACACTTAATATTACACTAATTACATACATTGACCTTATGACGAGACTATAGGCTGTCTCTCAAGCCTGAAATATATGAGAAAATTTGTGGGATGAAGTACCTTATGTGTCCCGGAGGACAATGAATCAACACTCACTGAATGTTGTAAAGCTGTTTACTCACATACTTGATTACATGTTCAAGAAGTGGACATGTGAATATTAAAAGAAATGGGGCCCGCCACTTACGGCCTGTCGGTGACCTTAGCATGAAAATGACCTAAGCGTTAAGCTCTCTGGTGAGAGTGCACGTGGTTCTCCCCTCGGTACAGAAAAGAAAGAAATCAAATGTTCTGGTTAATTAAGTTACTATTGCAATGAAGTGTTATCAGCCTAAATAAGGGGGCTCACGGAGTGGATAACCACGCTGCCAGTCTGGCTTGTGTGCTTAACCGAACTGCACGAATGGCGTCGGCTTATATCACAAGTTGCATGAACCGAATTCAAACACTGAATGTTATAACATGACATAAGCACTATGTAACATTATTGCAATGGTGAAAACATATATTAATTAAATGAAACACATTGGTGACACCCCCACTGATTAACAAATATCTGTTAAGGATAATGTTGTGAAGTTTACAGGCAGTGTCACCACACTAAATGAAATGTTACTATGATGGAGGCTTTTATAGGCAGTCCTTTATGAAAATACTATTACTCCCTTATAAATATACATTGAATACACTTTCATGCTTTCTTGTGAAAAGTCTCTGTATTTCCTTTCCTGTGATGTGTTTGTATTTCACTGGCTACAGTGTTTCCAGNATGCTTTCTTGTGAAAAGTCTCTGTATTTCCTTTCCTGTGATGTGTTTGTATTTCACTGGCTACAGTGTTTCCAGGTGGCTGTCTCCTGAAGGGATGGACGAGTCCACCTGGGCAAAGGGGTATGGGTGCCATGCTTGATGGCCCTTAATACAATAACACCCTACCCCTGACTGTAACTTTGAGTTAGATGAAGTTGTGTGGTGTGTATAGAAAAGTGCTGCGTACTATTGTTCGCACTTTGGGGCACTTAACACTTCAGCTTCGGCCTACAGACCAGTTGATGCCACTTGGAGGTATGTCACGGCGCGAGCTGCTACGACGTAACGACCAATGGCCTGTATGCTCAATGGCTGTAGCTTTGTGGTAAACACAGTTTCGTATATCCTACTTATTTATTACAAGAGTTACGTCTTGTAATAATAAAGTAGGACGACCTCTTGAGTCACATTGTACCTGTTGGCAAGAAGGTGCATGTTACGTTCTTGTCAACCTGTACTATGCACTCTTGCCCTGCTGATGCTGGTGCGGCCCGGTGCAGTTGATGTGACTGTGGCGGTCAGAGTGGGCACAAGGAGCGGGGTGCGTGGTTCACGTCAATCAATAGCTAGACAAAAGCTTATAGGCCATACATTCACACTTTTAGAGAGAATAATTCCTTAAAACTTATTTCATTCTAACTACCAGCAATACCCCGCAATTAAAACATTCTGAAGCTTTAATGAAATCCGTACCAACATCAACAACTGTTTCCCAGTATAAATATACATCCAATATTTCACTGTTTGTCATCCACAAATTTTGTTTACAGGGAACATAAAAAAAATCAAGTGATGCGAAAGGGTCAATCCAACCGAAAACAACAGTGATACCAACTGCGAACACCGTAAATTCCACATCAAGACTGACGCAATCCTGAGTGAAGTGGTACAAAAGTTGGGTAAGTTAGACGAAATCGCTGAGGAACAACTGCAGGCACGGAAAACAGTGCGGATGCAATTAAAGAGGCACTGCACTCGCTGTTAGAGGAAATATTTAATAGTAAATTCAAATATCAGTGAATTGCAAGTGAAGGTGGCAACACTTGAAAAACAGATAATTGAGATAGAACTCAACATTTCCTTCCTGAAAATGGAAAATGAAAATTTACATTCGAGCATATATACTTATAGAGTGCTCATTGGCTACAGCTGCTGTTTTTCTTTTGAGGCTGACATCTCACACAGGTGACTAGTGGTATCATGACACAGTCAAGTCATTTGATACAATGTTTAAAGCAATTGCGATGTCAAGTGTAAATAGTTTGCCATGAATTTAAAACAATATATAGCTTATTTACACAAAATGTAGTGCACGAGCGAATTATTTGTGAAATATATCTGTATAGTTAAATTTATATAAGTGCCTACTTATAAGTCGCGTCTCTGTAAACCAGCTAGTTGTAGATGTTTGCTTTTAAAGAATAGATCAACAGNAAAAAATAGATCAACCACTTAATTATAATGTCCTTTCGGTGCCGACATTGCCTCAGTTGTCCATTTTTGTGTTCAATTAAATGGCCTTCAGTTTCTGTTTCTGAATTAAATGTATTCGTGGTAACCTCCTGTTTACACTTTGGTTTGTTGTTTTTTGTTAAAGCTAAAACGAATAGCCTATTTAATAGTACACAATTCAATAAAGGGGCAACTTTGAGTAAATTTCGAATTAGGTGAACAGAAACCACTATTATTATCATGTTACAGTTCAAAAAAACATGATGTTCTATACATTAACTCCACTGCTCGTAAGACTGACTTAAACAAGATAANTCATGTTACAGTTCAAAAAAACATGATGTTCTATACATTAACTCCACTGCTCGTAAGACTGACTTAAACAAGATAAATAATAATCGCCTTTATTTAACAAATCTACTTACGAGTGAAAGGAAATCTTGCATATTTTTTCAAATCTTTGTGTACATACATATGCAACGTGTGGATTAACCATTTTTCAGTGAGAAAAAACACTTCCACGCATATACAACTAATGTTCCTTAAGCCTACCATGCTCCTCATCAGCTGTTTTTGCCGTGAGCTTCAAAACAAATGACGGTATCGGACATCTAGGTATACATGATCGAAGGAATTTAGAGCAATATAAACTTGTGAAAAACTTGGATATCGATGGCATCCCTTGACTCAAACACGAGGACACCATGGAGGTAGTAAATACTGTTGGGACAGAGCTAAATATTAAAATAACAGCCGCCGATGTTGACATTTGTCATAGGCTACTGATCAGGAAAATTGAACAACCCTTTCCAATCGTAAAATTCGTCAACAGAAACAAGAAAAACGAATTACTTAATGCAAAAAAGAAGAGGCGTGATCCTTTACATTCTGTAGACACTGGTCTCAATACACCAAAAAGACCTGTAAACATAAATTAACATTTGACAGCTTTGAAAAAATCTCTCTTTAAGCAAGCGAGAGACCTCAAGTCCAAATGTTATAGATTCATCTGGATGAAAGACTGCAAAATATTCGTACGAGAAAACTAAAATGCCAAAGTTACCACGATCCAATCAAGTGAAGATCTGAAGGTCCTCACAAAGGAAAACAAGAATACCAGTACTCCACATGTGTGACGACGAGTCCGACAATGAGAACTCCCTACATGCCCTGACGAACAAAATCACTTGTAAAGAATCAAACTATATTAGTCTCGGTGATTATATAATTCACAATCAAGCACCTCCTGATAATACAGATCCAGCAGTTCTCTATTTAAATACTAGGTCCATAAAAAAATTAATTGGATGGAATAGATATTAATCTGCATTGCCTTAGTTATTATATACCTAATGTGTATCGGAAACATGGATGCAAAAAAAGAATGTAAATACTATAATTTTAAGAATTTTAATGGCTTATATGTTAGCCAATAAAAACCTGGTGGTTGCTGTGAGATATTTATAAACAGTGCCTTGAAGTTCCATACTTTACATAAAACACAAGAACGCCACAGTTAAATAATGATATAACTTCTAACACGAAAACAGTCTTTATTATATGTCACCACCTTATAGAATNAGAACGCCACAGTTAAATAATGATATAACTTCTAACACGAAAACAGTCTTTATTATATGTCACCACCTTATAGAATCTATAATGACTACAGAGCCAGGCTTTCCTCAGGTCCTTTGAAGAACACCTAGACCATATTAATTCTTAAAATAGTTAAATAGTAGGATATTTCTATGATGGTGTCCTAAAATGAGACTACTTAGCTAAATTTGATCAATGTTTGTCATCCACATATGGCTACTTACTGTGCAAAACTACATATCCAACCAGAGTAGATGAAACAACCACAACATTGCTAGACCATGCTTTAAAAAATGCCATGAAATCTGAAATAACCATAAACAACATAATTTGAAACGAGGGGGTTCCAGGGATGATGATGACATTTCCCCAGCTCCATAACTTAGAGCATGAGTTTATTGAAGGTCGTTCGGTCGACTGTCCATGAGTACCTGGAGTCCACAGATGATGTATGGTGTTTGAAGAAGTAAATGAAGCATGTATTCCAGAAAGCTTAACTTGTTTTCATAATTATAATGGTGAGGTTGTTAGCCACCTTACACACATTTATACTCACTTTTCTTGCACTACAAGTGGGTGCAGCACCATAAGAACTCAGTCAGGGTTAAAAAAAAAAATGCAAGCATGGGCTTTAGACGTTTACTTGTGGTTTTTTATACATGAGCCCTTATACTACATGTACACACTTAAGCAGACTCGGCAATCGGTCTGCCGATGACCAATGTGGATAAAATTGCTTAGGCCATGAATATAAGTTGATGTATGTGTGATTTGTTAAGCCCTGGTTAAACAACAGGTTGATAGACTTCAACCCCTTGGCAAGAAAAGAAAAGGTTCTGGTCCATTTACATTATTATTGCAGTGAAATGAATACATCTAATTTTGAAGGTGCCGAGGGGGTCCATGCATAGTGAAACTCCCGTGATGCTTCTTGGCCTGAGTGCTGGTGTCATACTGGCATCATGGCGTTGGCTTCCACTAGTGGTGGCTGAAGCCGGCGCCATAAATGCATGAATAATACACTGAGCCAACTTATAACTAAACAAAGCCATACATAATAAAATTACATAGCAGAAACACATATTGGTGGCATACCCGACTCTTAATTAAATGTTAATTATGCATTTGAATGTGACATCAAGGGGTATGTCACTGCAATAAAGAATTGAATGAAAAGGAACCATATTGAGGTACAATTACATCAAATGCTGACTGTTTATTAAGAACATTCATTACCATAGAAATATTTTTTCTCACATCGTTTGGGTGTCGAGCGTATTCATCTTTGATTAGGTTTAAGATTTCAATCAATGTTATTTTTTTTCGTTTATTACGCAATGAAGATAATAAACATTCAATTGCTAATAAAAACATTCCATCAGAATCTTCAATATGTTGTAATAAAAATGCAGTATTACACAAAGTGTATAATGCGGAAAAAATCAAGATAGTTTTTGGTGATCTCACAAGCTCTTCAGCAAACTCAGGTTTTAGAAATGGAGAAAAAAGTAACTGAGCAACACCATACATATTGAACGGGGAAGGAGGGGAAAAGCAATGCTTTGTCTTATAAAAAAAAATATTCTTTACTTCAGATAACCCATATATATATAGGAGTCCTGTTTTTCGAGTGATGACCGAGTTCAATGATGATGAAATGGCTATTTTTATTTCGGATAACGAAGATGAGATGTTCAGTCAATTTGATATTGATAAATCTTTAGATTTAGATACTTTAAAGAACAATGAATTGGAGCATGATAAATCTTTAGATTTAGATACTTTCTCCAGGAACTATGACCTTCTTCCGATGCTACATTGGAATCCTCAACTCCAGTTACAACAAGGGCCTCTTTCCGACGGTGAGTTGGAATCACCTCAACGCCAGCCCCAGCAGCAGNATTAAGAACATTCATTACCATAGAAATATTTTTTCTCACATCGCTTGGGTGTCGAGCGTATTCATATTTGATTAGGGTTAAGATTTCAAGCGATGTTATTTTTTTTCTTTTATTACGCAATGAGGATAATAAACATTCAATTGCTAATAAAAACATTCCATCAGAATCTTCAATATGATGTAATAAAAATGCAGTGTTACACAACGTGTATAATGCGGAAAAAATCAAAATCGTTTTTGGTGATTTCACAAGCTCTTCAGCAAACTCAGGTTTTAGAAATGGAGAAAAAAGTAACTGAGCAACACCATACATATTGAACAGGAAAGGAGGGGAAAGCAATGCTTCGTCTTATAAAAAAAAATATTTTTTTCTTCAGATAGCCCATATATATATATAGGAGTCCTGTGGTGTGTAGATCTACGAGTTGTATACCTGTTGTGACAGCAAGTACTTTGATTTTGTGTGTTCAAGCTCGTGGAAAAAATACTTTTCGAGTGATGACTGAGTTCAATGATGATGAAATGGCAATTTTTATTTCGGATAACGAAGATGAGATGTTCAGTCAATTTGATATTGATAAATCTTTAGATTTAGATAATTTAAAGAACAATGAATTGGAGCATGATCAATCTTTAGATTTAGATACTTTAAAGAACAATGAGTTGGAGTATCTTTTGAAATTGAAGAACAATGAGTTGGATCATCTTATGAAATCATATCAACTTCAACTCCAAGAACTACGACCTTCTTCCGATGCTACATTGGAATCACCTCAACTCCAATTACAACAAAGGCCTCTTTCCGAGGGTGAGTTGGAATCACCTCAACTACAGTTACAACAAGGGCCTCTTTCCGACGGTGAGTTGGAATCACCTCAACGCCAGCCCCAGCAGCAACTACTACACTCAACAAAGGCCTGTGATGATGACACTTGTTTGACTACACCAAGAAATTTAAATTTTTGTAAAAATAAATGGGGATGGTCTTCTTCAACAGATGATGACGAAGAAGGGCAAGTATTAAATTTAACAGGGAAAAGACAATGCAACTTCAACGACGCTACTCTCAACAAAAGAGTGAAGAAGAAAGAGACTGTTGAATATTTAACTGACTCTCTAAGTTCGGGATTTTCCAGTGACTATGATAAAAAAAAACAAAAATGTTAGGCGGCCGCGAAAACACGACGAGTTAAAAAATGTTGATTTGGAAAGAACTTTAGTTGTTGATTTTAAATTTGGCAGATATAACGGGAAAAAATATCCACTTGAGTTTGGATATGTTACCCCACTAAGCATGAACGTTTGTTATATAACTCGACCGGTGCCATATCTACATTTGACAAAGAGTATGTCTACAGATTACGCAGANAAGCATGAATGTTTGTTATATAACTCGACCGGTGCCATATCTACATATGACAAAGAGTATGTCTACAGATTACGCAGAAAATGGCAAGTTGTTTCTTAATGTGCATGGAATTCCTTGGAATATTACCGATTCGACAAAAGAGATCAAACTTGCCCAAGTTCGTTTAATCTTGAATGAAAAATGGATTAAGCATATATTTGTGGCGAATGAAATACAAGCTAGGTATCTACAAAAAAAAATGAGTGTACCCAGAAATAAAATAATGATTTGTCATACGAAAACTGCAAATGGAATTGGAGGTATATGTAAAGGTCACGTTAACAGGCAAACCGCTTGGAAATGTGTCTTGCCCACTATTCGATTGCTTTGGGATGTGGTTAATCGAGATGTTAAAAAAACAAATGGAAAATAATAATAAAAGTATATAATAATAAAAAAAAAGTATTGTTCAATTTATTTTACTTTTTTTTTATGTGTGGAGATCACCGTATATATATAAGGANTACATTTGACAAAGAGTATGTCTACAGATTACGCAGAAAATCGCAAGTTGTTTCTTAATGTGCATGGAATTCCTTGTAATATTATCGATTCAACAAAAGAGATCAAACTTGCCCAGGTTCGTTTAATCTTGAATGAAAAATGGATCAAGCATATATTTGTGGCAAATAAAATACAAGCTAGGTATCTACAAAAAAAAATGAGTGTACCCAGAAATAAAATAATGATTTGTCATACGAAAACTGCAAATGGAATTGGAGGTATATGTAAAGGTCACGTTAACAGGCAAACCGCTTGGAAATGTGTCTTGCCCACTATTCGATTGCTTTGGGATGTGGTTAATCTAGATGTTAAAAAACAAAATGGAAAATAATAATAAAAGGATATAATAAAAAAAAGTATTGTTCAATTTATTTTACTTTTTTTTTATGTGTGGAGATCACCGTATATATATAAGAAAACCACGAACTAATTTCACGGTACGAAAATGGAAATCGACCAGCCACAATCGCCTCTAGAGTGGGCCGAAGATGATGGGACAGTCTCCTGGACTGAAGAGAATATAGACTTGTCATCGCCGGAGTTTCTCGATAAATTTACTCAAGCTACAATGTTAAACGAAAAACCACTTATGAGTCATACAAGAATATCATGTTTAGACAAAGTAAATTTGGAACTGGACAAAACTATGGTTATCGACATTCAGTTTGGTGTTTATGCTGGCAAGAATGTTTCTCTAGAAATCGCGTGTGCTACAGTGGTATTTACATGGCGCATGTTGAAAGACCAGTCCCACTTTTACATCTACGTACGAGTATGTTGGATGATTATAGACAAAATTTATATCTTTACCAAAAAATACATGGTATACCTTGGGTCCTACCACGTAAGGCACATTATTATTATCCGATGGTAAACATTGAAACTATAAGTAAAATCGTGCACGAAAGTTGGATCAAACACATTGTTGTGAGAGGTACTCAAAAAATTTACTTTTTGATGGAATTGGGCGTGCCCGCCGAGAAACTCGTAATAGCTACGCGAAAATTTCCCATTGAATATAACACTTGTGGTTTTCATAATCCAAAGGCACACCAACAAAGATGCGCTTTGGTAAATGCAGACTTTATTTGGAAAGGGTTTGCTAGAAAACAATGGGTGAAAATAAATTATTTGTGCTTTGTAACTAAATCTATTTATGTATGTGTTAACAAATGTTTATGAATTTGTAAACGAATGTTTTTGTATCTGTAAATGAATATATGTGTAATAAAAATATAAGTTTTACTAAATAAAAAATGAATGATTACTTGCCTCAGTTATACATTATAAACTTTGGTCATGAGAGAAAACTGGTAGAACAAAGTTGTTTTAAAATTTGCTAGTTTTCTAATGAATTTTGTATGTGGTAATTAATCTATATGTTAATAAAAATATTGGCATCAGTTCAAAGTGTTTGGATGGCTTGCTGTGTGTGAGTGTCAATTTAAAGTAAAGTTTAAAATGAATTAGTTGGTTTTCATGTTTAAAATGAATTAGTTGGTTTAGTTTTCATGTTTTAAATTGTTTGAACAAGGGCCTCTTTCCGAGGGTGAGTTGGAATCACCTCAACTCCAGTTACAACAAAGGCCTCAAAGTATTGTTCAAATTATATATTTATTACTAAAAAAAAAGTATTTTTCAAATTATATATTTATAAAATAAATTGATTTTGTTTTAATTATAAGTTTCACTAAATAAAAAAAAGATGAATGATTATTTGTCTCAGTTATACATTACAAATTTGGGTCATGAGAAAAAACTGGTAGAACACAGTTATTTTAAAATTGGACAGTTTTCTTATGGGTCTGATAATTGTTATCTAAAAATTCGTTTCATCAACCCACATAAATTACCTCCAAAAATATTTATGGATTTACCCACATTTAGCACGGTTATATTTAATATGATGATTCGTGAGATGGCAAATTTGTTTTATGTAGATCTTAGTTTATCCACTCAGCTAAAACTTGAAAATAATGATGAAGGAGTTACTTTAGTGTTAAATCCTACAGAGAAAAACAAAGTTTATCAAAACGATGTTAAAGTACTTTTTGCATATGTTTCATTTTCACAAATATATATTAAACATTTTCTAACGGCATTACCCCCTCCCCA
Source organism: Clitarchus hookeri (assembly GCA_002778355.1). NCBI lineage: Eukaryota > Metazoa > Arthropoda > Insecta > Phasmatodea > Phasmatidae > Clitarchus > Clitarchus hookeri. The sequence goes on along the minus strand of NQII01006455.1, from coordinate 3,520 downwards.
ACATCTATCAAGACCTTCAACTCCACCCAAATCGCAAGATTCCTACCCGATAGGTACCCCAGGACCAAAAATCACCTTTCCCGATACGCCCGCTCCTCAAACGCAATTACAAAAATCTCACCGTCATTGTGTTTCGACAACAAACATTTTCGAATCAGTTCAACAAACTCAAAATGATTCAGAGTCAGACCATGATAGTATTTGTGAAGCCGACGACGAAACTGGAAAAAATGAGAAACCTGTACCATCTGAAAGTTATGATAAAAATGGCGAAAAAGCGGGACCGCCTCAAACACCACCTAACATTCAAACCCTCGATAGTAATTCGGAAAACCATCTACGCCAACCATTAAAATACAATCGTACGATTAGTGTTAGTGATTCGGAAAACCATTTACGTCAACCATTCAAATACAATCGTACGGTTAAATCAATTAAACAAAAGCTCAGAGAGGAATATAAAGAACGTAGGCGATTGCGTCGTAGAATCTCACTCCGTGATGTTGATAGTTATCACAGCGATGAAATGTATTCATCTCCTGAAATGGTAATACCTATAATTGATGCTAATGAGNAAGAACGTAGGCGGTTGCGTCGTAGAATCTCACTCAGTGATGTTGATAGTTATCACAGCGATGAGATGTATTCATCTCCTGAAATGGTAATACCTATAATTGATGCTAATGAGCCGGTGATTGAGCCCTCCGATGATCAAAACGTTCCCAAAATTAGTGTCGAAAATGAGGAAAATCGTATTTTCAATTACAATTTTATAGATAGGATGTCGACCTCGTCATCTTCCGCAGCCGGGCCTATATCTACACTTGGTTCGAGTATTTATCGAGGACTGCAGGATTTGTCAATAATGCCAAACGGTAAAATGAACGATGCCATGACATTTAATCACGATTTATTTCCCGATACATTAATTACTCAACTCGGTTATCCAAAAAAAAAGAAATTTAGGATTTTCGCAGATAATTTATTTCTCGAGGCTCAAAACAAAAGGCCGGGTGTATATGGCAAATATTTAAACTTTTTGAAACTCAATTTATACCCTGAACAAAACAATAAAGTCTTTGAAGAAATTCAAGAAAATATTTTGAATTCACTAAGTTCCGATCGTTATTTACAAGAATTAAACCTACTGTGTAATGTTTACACAAAACAAGGTAAATTTTTACTAAATATCTATCAGCAATATAAATATGCTCTTGCAGTTTGCATCTTAGGTAATATTATTGAACAATTGACTAGTAAATAAAACAGCATTCTCATATATATATAAGAACTTGATAATGCCACGACAAAAGAGACGAAGGCGACGTAGTAGTAGGAGCAGGTCTCCAAGTCCTTTGCATAGAAGATCATCGTCGCCTATTCGCCGTCGACGAAGGAGGCGAAGTAGTAGTTTGAGTAAAAAATTAAACCAATTTAAAAGGCACAAAGTAGGCCAAGTGGTTGGAAATGGCTACTATGTACGAGTAAAATAATTTCAGTAAATCTAATAAAAACATTAATAAAAATACATAATAGTTAGGTTTTTTTTATTATTACACCAACATTCAAATTTGAATACAAACAAAAAATATGTAGACACACACACAAACATTAAAATTTCAATTTTTTTAAATATCATTAATTTGTACTAACATTTCGTTTTCTGTAAATTGAGTACAATTTTTAATATTAAAGTAATTCTTGAAAAATTTTAATTTTTTGCTCAATATTTCCTTCATTTGCAAGTACATATTTTGACCTNCCCGTTGATCATACTCGACATGTAACAATTGCTTGGAGTTTGGGTGCTTTTTTTTGAGCAAATTGAGTTGTTTTTTTAAATTTCTTCTTTGTACGCAAATTGCGTAATATACAAAATCCAAATTATCCTCATTCAATTTCATTATTACGAAATTTGGTTTCAAATTCTCATTAACTCCTTCTGTGTTGGTTTTAGTGATATTGGTTATTCCTGCCTCTTTTGCGACTCGAGCCAATAATTGCCTTTTAATAATTTCTATCTCGGTAGTCTTTGCTTGAAGTTGTTCTGTCAAATACTCGATGTGAATCTGAGACCTACAATATCTTCTTTCGCGAATACACGGAAGGACGTGTTCATAAATTAAATCTTGAAAATTTTCTGCAAAAGGCATTCTGGAAAACATTATTAGTTTGTAGATTCCCGGTTCGTTGATAAAGATAGTATGTGGCTGCTCGTTCACAACCGCGACTGAAATTGCATTAGTGGTTAATTCACTAAATGTTTTTCTAAATTTTTCTTTCACATGCGTAGAAATTGCTTTTCGACTATTTGCATATCCCAATAACAAGGCAATCTCTTTTCCCTTAAACCATACATTATTTTTTCTATCCAAAGTAAAACCAATTTTCTGGTTATTGTATAGAAAAACTTCATTTTTCAAATCCAGCACCTGATCCATTATTTTCCTCGTTAATAAAGACACACTATGTCTTGATCAATGTGAAAAGTAATAGAGGTTTGAGCTTCTATCAAAAGTTAACAGCATATATATAATACCCCTCCCCCCCCCAAAAAAATATTTTTTTTTAATTTTCACCACTGTTACAAAGATAGCAACACTAAGTATAAATTCATTTTTTTATACATATTTTATATTTTTTTAAAAAATGGATACATTGAAATAAAATGGTATTCGTCAAAAGCTGTAAATTTATTGTGTTTTGTCGGATCTGGCAAATTGAATAGCTCCAAGATTTTGGTGCCAGTACAGTTTTTTCACGCAACCAACTTTCGTCGTGAATGTATTGTTGTGGATTCGGAAAAACTTACACGACCACATTTAATACCGACGCCCGCCATATTGGCTAACTATGAAGTTCTAGCCTGCCGACGGCTCGTGAACAGTTGATACGTCCCGACTCCACTCGTGACGTCACTCAATATAAAAAAAACAATAGTTGAAACAAAAAATAAACATTATATATAACTCCCCTGTTTTTTTCAGTTGGAAATGTAGTTTGTAAAATGAAATATCGAGTTTCAGACATTACATTGGAGCGGATAAAAAAACACAATTGGCCAATTGTCAACACAAATCAAATGAGATGTATTCTCAATAGTTGGTGGCTTCGGAAAAATTCAAAGAATCACATTTTAATCGATGTGCAAAATAGCATTGGTATTTTCATCGTAAAAACCAAATTTCAGTACATATATCGACGTTCAAACCGCAAGACTATGGAAAAATTAAAAGATAATTCAGAGAATCTATGCTGTTTTGTTATTCCAAACTTGAAAATGCATTCGAAAGAATCAATTTCCAAGTTTAAAAACATTCTGGAAACAGATGAAATGGCCGAGTTAGTGACCCTTTTTAAGATGATAGGAAATTATCAGTACGTTTCAAAAAAAAAATTTACATTCCCTTCTAGATTCGTTCAGCCCTTTGATTGCATCGTTTTAAGAGTCTCGTGAAAAAACATATGGTAATTTAGTAGATAGAATAAAGACATGGAAATATAGTCAAATTTATGCCAA
>NQII01006454.1:113970-153326 GCA_002778355.1 Clitarchus hookeri | reverse complement strand
ATGCATCTGACCCGATATTTTGAGATACAGAGCTGCGAGGACGTCGTTTTCAACTGTGACGGAGTGCTCCGAAATAATTTTTTCAGTGTGCGTGATGCCTTGAAATAAATCGACAGACGTAGTTTGAAGTTTTTTCCCGAAGAACATTATATTGGGCGTTTGTTGAGTAGTTTAGTTCATATATATTTATCTAAAACTTTGCAAAGTAGTTGAATGAGCTGGGTAGGTGGGGCCCTTAATTCCGAAGGACATTCCATTATCCTGAATTAAAAAAAAAGAAAACGAAGTCGTGACAACGTCGTTTCTTTGAATAATTACTCGACAGCTTTCTTGCAATAATTATTTAAGAAAATAGTTCAGCAGGTAATGTTGATAAAGTTGTGTTTCCATTTTGGCGGTAAATATACTGAATCAAGAGTCCTTACGCAGGTTATGTGAAACCTCGCCGTTTCTAATGGGAAACAAAGGCTAACATAGATGAAATTTCCGCATTACTCCCTTAAATCCGGAAATCTGACGTCGAATTCTTCTATAAGTTGAGATGTTATTTCGGCGTAGGTACTCCAAGAGTCGTGAATGTTACAGATGGGTGGAAGTACGATGTTACTGCCTCTAAAATTTTATAACCAGAAAAGTAAATTTATTCCGAGAACCTTCACGAAGCCGAACAAAGAACCAATTTACTCATCTTTGCACCGCTCGAGGCGTTAATTCAGATTGTTCGAGGTTCATTAGCAAAGCAGAGCCGCGAATTTATCCATCGTCGTTAAACTCCGCAACTGGATTTCCTACACTCCTATAAATGTTTGCGTTTCCTCCTTGCGATCAAACACTGGATTTCGACATTTCCCCACATCTGAGCGTTATAATGCCTCACAGTAAGAGTACAAATTCGCTCTCTGAGTTCTGTAAATATTATTTAATTTTCTTGCGATTCAGGTTCTGTTATAGGTAGAGCTGAATTTTAGCAACAGCTGTTGCTAAGCTCTCGGCTTACAGAAGATCAACACACGTTTTCTCTGAGCGTAAAAAATTTGAATTGCAGGACTTAGCCATTTTGAAAGAAAGTGCTTTTCCTTTAATATTCATTGAATTCACAAGTCTTCATATATTTTTATGTGCACCGTAAGTTGTTAAATATCAAATATTTGTATAATTCAAGATTATTTGATAATGACTACCTCCTCCGATAAATCATTTTATATGAGAAGAACAAATATCATATTTTGTGAAAAGTATTTCTCAAATTTGAAGTATGTAGAAACTAGATTCCTCTCAAAGAATGTTAAATAAATTTTTATACTCTTTCTTCGATAAAAATAACTAGCAATTTACCAATGGGCTTGACATTTACTGCATAATGCAAGATGTTTTTTTTAAATACTGTCTCCTGACGAAAATCATAGCAATCAAATAATCATATATACACTGAGAAAGTTTTGTTTGTTTAAGCCAACAATATGCTTGTTTCTTTAGAGCAAATTATATTTAGTAGTCCCAACGAAATATTTTGTTGGGAAAACAAAACTTGAAAAGCAACAAATTTTATCTTGTCCATCTAACAATATGCACGAATAAATTAACAAAATCTGTATTGGGCGAAATAAATTACTCTGTCAAAAAATATTTAGTTCAATAAACAGTATGTATTTGCTTGGTCACTCATTTGATTGCCTTCGTTTGAAAATATAGCTTTAGAGTTAGTTTGTATGTTTTGTGACAATTAGGATATTAACAGTGTTTGTTAATGCATTTATTGATGATTTATAATAGTATGAAAATTCTAACAAAATTAGTTCAGTAGGAAACTAAATAGTGAAGTTGAAATATTTGCAATATTTAATTACGTACATTGTCCAAGAGTAACACGGTTTGTATTTCAAAACATCTCTATTTCATCACTAGTCAAGAGCGCAGTGTTCGGGGATAAACCACATAGGTTAAAGTCTCGGTAAGGCTTTCCCTTATTTTTATAATGACCGGAAATGTTTTATGTATGTAGAGCCAAACAAATCATTAGTTGCACCAATCAAATCTTGGGGCAAACCAAATAAGAACCACAAAATAGTTTGGTTTTAGCAACAAAATATTTCATTACCCCTGTACAAACAGTTATTTTGGTTGCACCAAACAAATTTTGCTCTATTCAACGAAGGGTGAAGTTTATTAAAATTAAGAAACGCTCTGTGAAAAATCTTTTAATATGCCGCCGCGGTATCTGCGAAGAAAAACATTCTGCACAAAATTACTACTGCTCCTGGAGACGAACAAACTGCTGCTAAACCACAGCCCAAACTGCCAGTGGTAGATGATGAGGTTTGGCAGATTTCAGCACTTTCAGGCCACTTGCTACTTTTAACCAAATTTCCTTGGCAAGGAGGATAAAGAAGTTACTCATTGACAATGCACGCGAATAAAAACCACTTAAAACTACGCTCTCGCCGAAAACATTACAACGAAACATTGTATTCAATAGTTAAAAAAAGAACTTTTTACTTAGCCGTTACTTTCTAGTCTGAAAATTGACCTTAGTGTGACGTTACTACGAGTCATTTCAACAGCTTAAAAATGTATTTTACTAATCGTTTTGAATGTTCTCAGCAGCATTTCATAGTTTTATTCTCTGAGAAACTTCTATGCATCAATTTTTTTGCAGACTCTAGCATATTACTTAGGGTCTGCAACGTTAAGCAAAGATGATAGTAAACACAAGTTTCAGTTTCTAAACTTACAGATCCTCTTGAATCACATTTTAATTCATCTGAACCGTAACAACGATATCGCCGACTTCAATGCCTACCCACTTACTTCACTTATAAATATGAACCTTTGTAATATTTCGTGTAAAAATTTAAGTTTTGGTAAAAATATGTTATCAATAACTTTAGCTGTATGTTTTATTACTGAATTATCAATAATGTACTGCCAAACCGAAATCAAAAAAATGTCTTTGAATTTTATATAAGGCATACGGGATGCTTTTCTGTGAATGACAGAGCACCTGAACAAAATTATGTAAAAAGCAATGTAGAGTACTAAGGTGAGTCAGAAACTCAGGATTTTTATTCCCAGCTTGTGAAGGTCACGCTAAACTTTTATGTGCAATACAACTATGAGCAGCTGATGCCAAGGGCATTCAAAAGATACCGTGCAATAAATTTTACTATTTATACATAAAATGCGTTACTTAAAATAAATTCCCTTATATCACTTTTAGTTTTTTGGAAACTCTGGAAACTTGGCATGAGTAACAAATGTTTCACCAAAAAATCTGACTTTGTGCATTATAAGGACTATATATGTTTTGCATGTGCCTAATCACGTCATTTTTATTGATTTTATTTTATTTTAAGTATTTAGGGGAATGAAAGAAGAATCCTTATGCAAACTGCAATGTCACGAATTTTTGACGTTTTAGAAGTCACCCAAGAATTTTTTTTTCAGTCTTTAATGCTTACTGTGATGTGAGTAACAGATGTTTCGATCGATATCAGAATCTCAATTAAACTGTGTAAATAGGGAACAGTGGTAGTTGCGGCTTCGTTGTTCTTGGGACATTTTTTGCACTTACCTTTTTCAAATATTGTATATTTTTCTGTAGGCTATTCTCGGTAAAGTGAGAACTTTTGAAAGTCCTCTAATTTGGAATAGTAGTAAATAAATATGTTTTATTTTAGCCTTAGACGTTAACTTCTTAGAGCGGTGGAAAATACCTATACACTATGTTTATTACTTGCATGGCAATATCTATTTTGAAAAGGGGGTTAAATAAAAATGGCCGAAAGGAAAAAGTAACTGGGACCTCGAAATTGCACACTTTAACGTGAACAGCCTATATTGGATAAAAGCTAATTATTTCAGGAAAAACATAAGTATAGAAAAATGAAAATAATGTCTGTATTCATTTTAGTATATTCAGTCGAACATCTTAGCAACATTTAATCCTTTGGAATAAGTAAAATTGTGAAACTAAAAATAGGAACAGTGTCAAGTTGTATTTTTCTTCTGATTACTATAACCCTTAGCTTATTCATCGTCTGTTAAAGGAAGAAAAATATTAGAAAACCAATTTTTTTAGTTTTAGTCCTATCCCCTTTCATTAAATTTCATCTTCAGAGTTCTTCTTTTGTGACCGAAAACATACATATATCAGCGGTAAATGGAATGTAGAAAACATTTTTATACAATACAAGTCTTATTATGAATGCCTCCTGGAAGGCCTATTATGAAAATGTGTCATTAACGAGTAAGAAGATATTCCTAAACGCCATATAAACTGGCTGGTTTAATAATAATCAATGTAACTTGTGTTTTTTTTACTTCAGTGATATGACTTGTAAATATAATTTTTTTAAAAATTAATCAAATGTTTTAGAGATACTAATGAGTCTATAGGTGTATATTAAGAACACAATACGTCAATTTCGATATCTCCTACGTAAGCAGATTAAAGCAATTTGGCTTGTCCGTAACGTTTAAATTGCATGATAGTTTCTTGCAGTAAGTACACGAACACCAACAGCTATAAAAGAGTATTACATGATTTTTTTTTAGATAAATATAATACTCCTTATTCACTTGCTGAACAAATTTAATTTATATGGCAGAAAATTCAAGCCACGGTTCTTCCCAGAAAGTATAATTTATTATGAAATCGTCTCTTCCAGAACGCATGACATAATCATGTTACATATTGGGATTGTCTGCGTAACACAATTACAGCATCAGGCAACAACCATTTCAATTTTTTTATGATGAGCATTGTCATTTTCTAATCGTTTCTTCGACGAATGTATAAGTCCGAACATTCATGAAACGTAACCACCTCTCAAATTCCACCTGTAGAAGGCTGCATCGGTTTTAAAAAAATTTTAATTTAAGTTAATAAAATACTTGAATTTTATGCTAATGCCTATTTTCATGCCAAATCCTCCATATTATATCGCTAAGAAGGTATCTTTATTAAAGTAATTTTCTGAAGAAAGGCAACGTTTATTTAATGAATGCAAAATACATGAATCACAGTTTACATAAAAAAAACAATATCATTATTCATAACTGGTTGGTTTTCATTGCATTGGTATCGGCTGTGAACATTTTGTATCTGAATGAAACATTGTCTATTATAAGAACATTTGAAGAGTTTGGATACATTTCTATCATGGCGAAGATGCATGTCGCACTTGAGCGAAATTAGCTATTAAAATCAGTTTAACACATTAATGACAACAGTGTTCGGTGGAATTTTAAAGTAAAACAGTTTTCAAAACAACTTGATTGTTATCTTAAATAATCAATAACAACACATTATTCTCACAATTCTCTCTCTTCATTGTGTATAAAAATGAGAAATTTCAGAAAAATTGAAAACAGTGGTTTAAATCCTGAAAGGGATCATTGAAATTTTAATTTCAGAGATATGTTGGCAAAAGATGACATACCAATATTATAAAATTATTTTTCGATGTGGAATTCCATCTTATAGTACAAAACACTATGTTTTTCTTATAAATGAACTTCACGTGCAATTCTCTAAAATCGTGGCACTTAAGTGTTTTTTTTTAATTAACTATTTCTATTTATTAAAACTACTGCTTGATGTTAAAATCTTGACCTCGTCTGCCGTCCCATAAAATGTGACTACATGCGGACTGAAAGATCACGGTTTGGACTATTTCCAGTTTTCTGTTATATAATTAAATTTAGGTGGTTTAATTTTTCTCACATCGGTTGAACGAGAGGCGCAAAAAGAGTGGCGTTGAAAAACACCCACCAAATATAGGTATTTATATTAGGATCAGTAAATATTTGGTAATCAATACGAGGTATCCTCATATTAATAATGCTGAATATCTTCCTTAATACAGGAATGGCCATAGTATGTTAAGCTGGCAGGCTAAGTGGCACTTGCTTTGTGTTATATTTTTTTTTTACAAAACCAGTAAACGTGCGCCTAAAATGCTCATCTATGAAAAGAAAAAACACTTCAGGCAAGTCGTGTATAGCACTTTGGAGAATTCACGCACATTGGGAACATAACTTTTCCAGACTGTTGTTTCTCAACACTTACGAACCGGATTCATACGAAAACACGACAGAGGAGTGTATTGGACTTTGCTACTTGCTACAGCGTCGCGTGCAATCAAACGATGCGGTGGCCTCTTAAAGTACCGTATTCCCGGGAAACACTGCACGCGAATTCACAACTTCGTGCGTCGAGGCGATATTAGTTTATTTGCGCCGGCCGGCTTCGTCCGTCGCACTTCATCAATTTTTGCCTCAAACACTCACACACACGCACACAGCTCAGCAGGCTGCAGCCTTAACATAAAGACCTCTTGAAACATGTCCCGTGGCAGAGCATTGTTGAACCACTTTACATACACCTAATTCATACGGGAAATACCATGCATTAAATTTACCATGAAAAATATTATTTATGCGAAATTTATGTAATATAAGTCAATTGTTTTTTTTTAACATGAAACAGTTTATGGCTTATAAAAACTAACTTATAAAGTTGACTATTCAGGTTTTAAACTTTTATAGGTGTGACCCATGCAGCGAACAAAGGAAAACATTCTTGACATGTCTTGACTTAAAATTATCGTTCCGTATTATAAATTGAGAACCCATTTTTTAATATCAAGGCTCTCGCAGTGAAACCCTACAATACTGAGCGTAATATGTTCTATTATAATATATTCAAGAGAATAAAGATAGAATTATTATTAAAGGGATGTACTGTTACGTAAGTCGTACTTCCAAAATAGTGACTTGATTCTGATTGTAAATATTATCGAATTATTGTTTTACATTAATTATCATTGCATACTTCTAAGAAACTTAAATGTACCCAAATGCATTTCAGAGCCCATGAAAAGTAAAATTCGCTGTTCCATATGTATGTAGAACAGAAAGTGCATCAACATTTCAGGACTCGTTATCTATATAACGGAATCATTAATTTAAAATCGTGGGCGATGAAAATCGTATATATAATTTGTGACTACGAATGGAAAAGGTAGCAAAATTATTAGCGGGTAAAGTAAATATTTTCTCATGAAGAATTAAGGCACTCAAATGTAACATTTCAAAACTTATAAAACCGGTTATTGATAACAAGACACCCATCATTCAAAAAGTAAGTAAATATTTTTCTAACAGACATTTAACACACAGGGGAGATATAGGAAAATCTCAAGCTTTAATTACGTCCTATGAAAACGCATAATTATATACGTATATACATACATATTAATGTTACGTAATCCATTAAAAGTTTTGCTAAGTTTTATACTATACAACTAACATAACTGAATGTAGACACTCCCTATACTTTGTTAATTTGATATTATAACGTTTAAAAAGTATACGTCACAGGGAAATTTATTTTACTTTTTGTATTGGCATTAATTAACATTTAAACTTAATATCCTCATAACTGAAAAATACGAAATTTTATATGAAATAAAAACTGCGTAATATAGGTGTAACACGTATACGAATAAGACGCCGTTTTAGAATGTTGGAGTTTGATAAGCAAGTCAACAACAACTTCCTCATTATAAGTTCCTGGTTTTCCTGATAGGATCCGATGTAAATATAAGGATATTGTAGTAATACTGGGAGGCTTTCTCGAAGTACTACAGCATATTTAATGTGTTTTGAGCTTGTTTCTGTAAAGATAACCCAGAGGAATATATTTAATGATATAAGGGGTGGATCGCTGGCATTATATTTGAATTTCGCAGTTTAATCGTGGTTTGGTAGATAATGAAGAGAAGTATGTTTATTGTGGTGAACTGGGATTTTATACTGGCGAAAAAGTGAATGGGCATTGTTTAACGTATAAATTTACTTAAATTAATTCCCTGTTACGTACCGCGTAGAGTCGGTTACGGGTTATGTTGCCATGATTACGAGTAAAAATCGTAGTATTAATATAACACTTATATTTTCATCTGAAGTAGCCGCAATCATCACTGCGATGCTTAAAACGGTGGCCGTGAACTGCCAAATTTCTAAGAACGTGGACGAAAACTTCACGCAGGTGACTACAACCACACAGTTGCACACGTGCCTGTAAAGTGGAACACAAACAGGGATACACTAGTACACCAAACTCACAAAGTTTTTGTCAATCGTAGTGAAACATATTTCTATAATTGTTGCGAAAATGGCTGTAAACCAGCGAAAAGGCTCAAAGCGAAATCACTGACATATTATTGAGTACTCCGATGGCTGAACTGGTTGAGTAATTTGTTGTAGAACATACTTGGGAACAACTCCGCAGCATTGTAAAATGGCGGATACTTGTGAACAGCGATATACTTATGAATTAAAATCATTGTTGTTATAAATAACGAACCATATTAGATCCTCTAATTCAAGTCACATATTTTTTTCTGAAGTATAAAACACATTTACGCATCGAAACCCTTGCTATACCTGTGACAATGCGAACTTAATAATAACAATTGCAAAACGAATATTTATGTCGTATGTTTAAGTAGAATAACATATATAAAGACAACCTTTTTCATGTACTGTATTGTGTATAACGTCATGCCTTCACCTCGATTGCGAGTGTAAAAAATGAAATGTTTTACATTGTATCTACAGATGTGACAATGAAAATGGTTTCCAACTAACTCGACGCATACAAACGATTTTTGACGTCATATTAACTGACATTCAGTTAGTAACATTTCGCTGACTGATATCACTAAATAAGTTTTAGGGTGTGGCATTAAATATTATATTTTAAAGACCTTCCATATCTTTAGTCGTCACAAACAAGCATCGATATCTTCAGGATTTGTTTGCCTGTAACTGTAAGATGTGATATAACTGGCTTTTTTTCCACCATAAGAGTACATATCTCCTTCACGAACATAAAAAAATCATCATATTTACGTGTTATCATAGAAGCTAGAAAGAAATTAACCGTGAATGAATAATAGTATCTCTTAAAATATCTAAAACGCTGCAAAATAATTATTATATTATTGTGTTTGATATGAATAAGTTTATGTATTCTTGATGTGTAATATTTCAACTTTTATAGAGTTTAAAACGTACTACCATATTGCAGAGTGATTGAAAACAATTTTGTAAGCTGTCTCACAAGTTCACAGTTGTTTTAACTCATTTACGTTATTGTAAAGTAGTGAGAACTTGCTTCAGCACAACTTTTTTCCCGTTTACTAGACCGATATTCATTACTTATACCTACATTTCTTTCATAAATTGCATGATTTTATTAGGACTTATTATTTGAACAAGGAGCTGTTTAGATGATTTTTGAATGTTTGACATGTATTTGTAAAAGATTTAATTCATCAAAATTATTGCTTCAATACAATTGTTCATCGTCAAATGCACTTTAAAGAAGAAGTTACTGATTACTAATGAGCGTAATTTCCTCTACATGGATGCAAATAAATTTTATTTAAGTTCTTAAAAGCTGAGATGGTAGGAAGGCGTTGACGACTCATTGACAGCGATGTAATTAGAGATGAATTCCAATAACGTGTGATACAGTACCAAGACAATTAAAAATACACGAGTGACTTGCTCGGGATTAGAAATCAGAAAAACTCGTAAAATTAAGATAGCTTGAAATCAACTGCATCATGGAGGTAGGATTTGGAGCAATAACTTCGGATGTTATAGGTCTAATATTTTTATGATAGGTTTCACCAACCTAAAATATTTACGTGGCATCATTTTGAAAATAAATGTCTGAGCCACTTAAAACACCTAAGTTTACATGGCTTACCATAACGCTACGCTACCTATAGTTTGTTTATGGAAAGTAGGAATTCACATTACTCACGCCAAGAGTGGTTACTAAACGCGGTAGCGCGGTGGTATCCTCTGACCTCACATTCGGGAGGTTCCGGGTTCAATTCCCAGTCCGGCTATCCTGATTTCGTTGTTCCTGGGTTTTTACGAAATCACTCCAGGAAAACGCTGTGATGGTTCTCAATACACAGTGGCACAGAAATGTATTCGCCTGGCTAGACACATTAAATTATTGTACATACTATATAAAAAAAAAAAAAAAAAAAAAAAGGAACCAACTGCGAATATGGGCTGTTCAAAGGCTGTTTTAAAAGAGTTATTCTAAAATAATATCATAATTTGTTAATATGTACTTCTGTTTACAATCAGAGCACAAACTTTAAAAGGCATGTTGATTATGACGTCAGAAAAGTATACGTCATAGTGCCATTATCTACTCTCAGCAAATGCCTTTTATGTGATGTGCGAGGGAAGGAGGCAACTTGTTTTCACCAGTGAAACATTTTTTGGCAGGCTTAACGGGAAATGGGACGAAAAACTAGGAAAACAGCTGAAGACGAAAGGAAAATTTAAATAGGGATATTCCAAAAGCGAAAATCCATCAAAAATTTAGGTGGAATTATAAACAGAAGCATTATTACAGTTAAGACTATCATCTACAGGTTTCACGAAACTAGAATGCATCACATCAAAACAAGAAGTGGTCTCCTGTCTAGTCTAACGCAAAGAGAACAACGTAACATAGTCAGGTAAGTTAAAGTACACCCGAAACTGAGTGGTCCGAAGATTACAGCCGATGTTGAACAGTAATTAGGAAAGCACGTCACAGCACATACGATACTAGTTGTGCTTTGTGAAGTGGGATATAACAGCCGAATAACCAAAAAAAAAATAAACCTATATCAGCCAGACGAACAGGTAGAAGTGACATTCCCATGTCAGGGATCACGGAAACGGTAGCTATGAATACTGTAAAAAGGCCGTTTTTACAGATGAAATTTAATACAACCTTCCCGAGTCATATGGTGAGTAATAGTTTTGGTGGAGAACAAACTGCGAACTAGACACAACAATTCTCACAAGTTCAAAGAAATGTGGTTTGGTTGCATATTTGTTCAGAGTTGTATGAGTGCTGGTGGTGAAGGCAAGCTGAGTTTCATTGATGATACCATGGACCACAGACTACCTTAACAATCTGAAGTCTCACCGTCTCCAAGAGTGTCATCGATATGTGCCTTTCTGGGTCTTCACCCAGATAACGATCCTAAACATAAAGCTCTAAACACAAAACTGTGGTTGCTATACAACACGCCACACTGGAAGACAACGCCTACACAGTCGCCGGACGCAAAGCCCATTGACANAAACTGTGGTTGCTATACAACACGCCACACTGGAAGACAACGCCTACACAGTCGCCGGACGCAAAGCCCATTGACAATTTGTGGCGTGTTCCAGAAGACAGAATAAGGAATGTACATCATCTCGAAGAAAATTGATCTGAAGAGGGCATTAGTGGAAGAATAGAAGATCATACCTGTAGAAACATCCGAAAACTAAGTGAAATCAATCCCACGTTGTAACAGTAAATCATAAAGAAGAAAGGAGGACACCCTACCCCGCCCCCCAGCTATTAACCTTTAAAAATACGAGCCCTAGAAATGTATTTGAGTGTTGCAGATGAATACGGGTTTGGGGTGAAATGATATGTGCACTTTATTTCCGTTCATGCATTACTGTTCCTGCAGGAGAAAACTGTAGTTATGTTACGTTTGTTTCAATCTATATCGCAGTAGAAAATATAGTGCTAATGTGCCCACCATACCTTTTCGGTATAAAAAATATATATATATCCGTAAAATGAAGTCTATGGAAAGACAAATACTTTTTTGAGACACTGTAGGCCCAGGCTGATTGATTATTCTTTCCTGATATTAAGTTTTACCCTAAAAAGATCTTGTCGCTTTTCGGGTGCACTCAAAACGCCTCATTAAAAATACCAGCAGGCAGTCCGCATTTGGCAAACGCGCCGTTGCTCTCAAATAAATATTGTTTTTATGTATTAAAAATGCCGGGTAAATTTTTTGGACAATTCTGTGTGATGATTGCTAATATAAAAAAAAAATGGACATCATCCAGTGGACAGAGATGTGTAAATATTTAATCTTTATTAGAGTTAGAGAAAAGGATGCTTGCCACAGCAGAAATTGAACAGGTTTACTAGTTAAGAAATGTAGATATATATCGTACAAAAGACTTGCAAAAATATGGAGTGGCAGATTTCTGAAATCGTTAATATTTGCATTACACGTGGGTAACTGCGCGTTATTTTATAGCGTTAAACAATATTTACGAGCGCTTGTGGAAAATAATTTATACGACACAATGTCACAACGTCATGAAATTTAAAAGTCATATTTATTGCCTTATTTTTAATGTTTGGAGCTTTTTCTTTCCACGTACAAATTNAACGTCATGAAATTTAAAAGTCATATTTATTGCCTTATTTTTAATGTTTGGAGCTTTTTCTTTCCACGTACAAATTAATTTTAAGGTTCTCGTAATTTTCATTCAAACTAATTAATACGGTGTTTGGTGTGTCTTGTAGACCGTATAAGGTAAACTGAGCACTTTTGAAAGATCTTCTTAAAATCTACTTGTATGAACATTGTGTAGTCAAGACTTATCACTTAATTCATTCGTCGGTCAAGTGAAACTATGCAATTAATGGCAAGGTAAATATTTTACAAATTAACTAATTCTTGCACTTAATATGTATTAAGAAGACAGAAAAAAAAAATTCAGTATTGAAAATAGTTACCTAACAACTTTGATATAACTTTAAGATATGAAACTACTTTCTCAGCCTCGTTTCCAAATTCGCTGGGTCCATACGAGCTGTGTGTGTCCATTGAAATATATGCAGGAAGGGGCAGCGACATTTTTTAATGGTTGATTTCAAAGTTGCTCAGTTAACCGTGAACATACATTACTCGCGTGTACGCCATATTGCCTGTTTATATCGTCAATATAGTAAAAATTCAGTCGAAGGGAGCGTGACGTATCAACAATTCGGCGAGCGTTACATGTGATGGAATACGTAATGCAAAAATAACCCAATCGTCGTATTCTGTTTGTGCGTAACGGGAAATCGTTCGTCATGGCAGCGCGGTACGTTTGTTCGTAACCACTGGACAGGCGCGCAATTCACATGACTCATCGCCTCTGCGTGCAACATTTCCGCCGGCATTTGGCGTTTCCGGGACTTTCAGAGATACGATCCGTTCACGGTAACTTCAACCTCTTCTGAAGCCCTGATAAAGTTCTTAATTTCAAGATATTCCTCCGCCTGGTGCAAACAAAGCTTTTAAATAAGTCTAGAAAATTACACCACAGAACAGCGCACCGAATTCGTAAGCATTCAGTCGTAATATTTTGCATTACAATTATTTATTACTAGACGCTAAGTACACACACATTTTTTATAACTGTTTTATTCATAATTATTACAAATAACATTTTATAAATTATAAATAAAGTAATGTTAAAATATTAATTTAACGAAAAATAAGATACATTTATGTAAACAGAGGTATACAACTCCTGTGATACACATCATATTCAGAAAATAACTAAACACGTCATTTATGGGGTGATTTTCCAAAGCTTTGATTCAAAATGCGTGAAGAAACCGCGAATAGACTATAACATGGTTTATTTGAACTGCCTACCGAAATTCCTGTTCCTAAAAACTATCGTTTATAATACCGTTGTAGGCATTCTCGTTTTCGAAAACTGCATATTTAAGGCGGAAAAAGGAATTGTAACCTTGGGCCGCGTTCACAAGGGGGAAGCAACTACTTCAACTTCACCCGAAACTTTTTCAGCTCTGTAAACGGTTTAGAGTGGCTTCAAATTTGTTCCGATGAAAGTCACTTCTTGCTCGAAGTAGTCAGGTTGTGCAGGTACATTACAACTACTTTTATTGTGTGTTGCGCTACAATTGGCTGCTATGAAGTAAACAAACAGTGTCATAAATAAGGCCGAAACTGAGAGGATTGACAGCTTTCGCCGAAGTAAATAAAAAAGCCAAGCCAAGTAAGGTTTATATTTTGTACTATTATAGCCAAAGTAAGTTTAGTTGTATTAAAATTAAAAAAATATTAATAATCAGAATTAACGATGTGAATATGATTATAATGAATTAAGGGTGCTTGTTTTAACGTTAGCATTTCCATTTGTTAGCATTGAGTGACACAGGCGTGACAATGCAAATATGTTCAAAATCTTAAACGTTTTTAAATATTACCAAAATAACATATTCACATCAACAAATACACCCTTTAGTGCAACGGCGGTAGTAACCTGCTAACTTGGAATGCACCTTAATTTCTATTTGCAAGCACAACTTTAACTACTTTATTCCAACATTAATTAATGGTTTTTAATTTTGCAAATAAGGTTTTTTTTAATTGTACTGTACTTAAACTGGCAAATAACTCATTTAGTTATCATAACGTAGAGCAGTAGCACTAATTACGAATCACTCTCCCACAGGGAATATTACTCGCAACTGAGTGTTAAAGTATCCATTTNTAGAGCAGTAGCACTAATTACGAATCACTCTCCCACAGGGAATATTACTCGCAACTGAGTGTTAAAGTATCCATTTCCAGTTTAATATAACTTTTTTGCGCATCATGTATAGACAAATGACTACATTAGGTCATAAAGGGTTAAGGGTGCTGGTTACCGAAAAATTAATAAATATTGTTCAATTTGTACTCATTTTATGTAATAACATTTTCCGCAAATACAATGAAATGACACTTTATATTTTTTCGAATAATTTGTCAATTCCGAAATTTTTTTAATGCACGAACTTTTATTTGGTGATAAAATATTTGTCACGTGGTAGTCCATGGCATTAGTTAANCCGAAATTTTTTTAATGCACGAACTTTTATTTGGTGATAAAATATTTGTCACGTGGTAGTCCATGGCATTAGTTAACGTTGTAATTTTTGACATTGGTAACTTACATCTTAGTTAGTATTTGTAATAACGTATTTGACATAAAATTATCTAAAAAATATAAAGTGAAACATTTTTTTTAAATTTAGGATAATGACATCTCATATAACGAAAACAATATGAACAATGTTTGATACAATATGAAGTTTTTTTCCAACGCCTTTTGAGAAGCACCAAAGAAGTTTTTGATCACAGATTTATTTTGTTACCAAAGTTCTTTTCACAGTTTGGTGTTCTACTAAGGCAACGTTCTTAAAAGCGGAGACGGGTCGAGGTGGGAAGAAGTCGACATAGCTGGGGGAGTTGGAGAGGGTAAATCTCTCCATAAGACGAATGAGGAGGGTTGATCTGCCGGCCCGCCAGAGACGCGGGTCGAAGGAGCCTGTCTGCTTGTCTCTGGAGACGCCCCGCAGGCGTGGAGGAAGATCACAGTACCCGAGGGGGGCATAAAACTTGCCGAATCCGTGCATCTCGAGATCTCCAACGCGGATGCAGATAAATAACTCTGCGATACGTCTGGCGAGGGAACCGGACTGCGCAAATGTTACATCCTATTTCCGCCCGTCGGCACTGCGAATTCTGTTCTCCGCATTCAGGATAACAGTGTGCTAATGCCCACGTATAGGCAAGGGACACCTGTTTATCGCGGAAAAGATTTGTGCGCAGGATAGACATTAACATTCTGCGTGGGGCCGCGGTGGTTGAGTGGTTAGCCTGCTCGCCTCCCATCAAGGCGAACCGGGTTTATAATCCCTGGCCGGGTCACTCCCGTATTTTCGCATGTGAGAATCGTGCCGGACGATGCCACTGGTCGGCGAGTTTTATCGGGGATATCCCGTTTCCCCCGCCCTTTCGTTCCGGCACCGCTTCATACTCACCTCAATNTGGTCGGCGAGTTTTATCGGGGATATCCCGTTTCCCCCGCCCTTTCGTTCCGGCACCGCTTCATACTCACCTCAATCACACTCATCGGCTCTCAAGACCTCGATGTTACGAGCCGCCCAAATCTCTTCACTCACTCACATTATGCACGCACACAAGCAGGTATCTCTTGGCTATTGGCCAGGTTTCTGTGTGAGGATACATTCTCTATTTGGCTGGGCCTGTCAGAAACGGCCTAAGTTACTCCGGCATTGAACTTCCGTGATTGGCAGGTAGGCTCCTCAGTGAGAGAACAAATCATCCAACCACAAAATTGTTTCCGAACTTACGTGTATTCCAGTACAACTAGTAGTGGGATCTTTTCGCGAATAAACAGGTGGCCCTGCGTATAAGGTAAAACGGAGTAGAGTGCGCATTGAAGTTGCTGAAATGTATTTTAACCCTGCAGCTATCAAAATGCATGCTTACAAACTTACGTTACAGCTAGACTACTAGCGGGTTCACTCCAGTTGTTTACACCCCTTCTAACAACTTAAGCAAACCATGCTTATGATATTATATTGTAATATTTCTAACGTTACTCAGTTCTCGTAGTATATATTAATTTAATTCTTTTTTTAAACTTATTGATGATTCACTTCAAAAGTACAGAATAAATGTTGTATAAACTTATTTTTTGTCTTCTGAGCATTTATAGTTGTANTTGATGATTCACTTCAAAAGTACAGAATAAATGTTGTATAAACTTATTTTTTGTCTTCTGAGCATTTATAGTTGTACTGTTTCTTGTAATATTTTCAAGTTACGTTAATTATTATCGTAGTGGATAAAAGCTCAGAGTTGTTTGGAAAACATTATATAAACAAACGGCCACGCTGTTGTTATAAAATGTGATTTTTACAGTTACCCAGGTGANGTTGTTTGGAAAACATTATATAAACAAACGGCCACGCTGTTGTTATAAAATGTGATTTTTACAGTTACCCAGGTGATTCGCCCATCTATCTCTTCAACACAAAAATCTTCCGAGCATCTTATTTTTCACGCTGAAATTTCTCCAGAATATTGCATATATATTTAGTATTTTTTTATAAAATGGCCGTAAACTATTTTAAAAAAATTACCAGCCATTGACGGCAAGGAAGAACCTATGCGTCATTCTTCTCTTGCTAGCTATTCTTCCAGTACTGAGTCGGGGTTTAAACTCCGTGGCCTAGCTTCAGCCGACAGTACAAGCAAAACTAGCATTTACGGCCTGCACTTTGTCGTTCAGCGATGCTCCGACGTTTGAGTTTCTTTCTATACGCTGATAACTGTAAACTGAGCATTTTTGAATGACCTGCTTAAGATATAATTGTGCATACACTGTNGTTCAGCGATGCTCCGACGTTTGAGTTTCTTTCTATACGCTGATAACTGTAAACTGAGCATTTTTGAATGACCTGCTTAAGATATAATTGTGCATACACTGTGTATTCTTCCATACCATATGTAAAATTAACTTTGCTGTGGGCCCTCATCACTTTATTCGTGCCTCGGTCAAGGGAAACTAAGCAATTATCTGAAAAGCAAATATTTTACTAATCTACTTATTCTTACACCTATATGCATTTAAAATACAATAAATAAAACAAATAATTTTAGTATTCGCAGATTGAACGTTAAAACATGGAACTACTTCTCTTCCTTCGTTGCCAACTTTATTGGGCGCACGCCTGTCTTTGTGCCTATTAAAATACAGGCCTATGTTCAATTACGAGCAGTGACGTTTTTCAAAGGTTGATTACAAAAGTGTTAACTTTAACCTGAACAGCCTATAACTGCGTTAACTATAAAAAAACATCTGCTTCAGCTACAATTGCAAGGGTAGTTACACTCTTCCGNGAACAGCCTATAACTGCGTTAACTATAAAAAAACATCTGCTTCAGCTACAATTGCAAGGGTAGTTACACTCTTCCGTAATAGATTTAGGTTATAGGTAGTATATTTTTTTTTCTGCCTGTATTTGATGAGGAATCACCAACTGAAGTTAGGTTGGTAGATACTGTATCATTAAATGNGTATTTTTTTTTCTGCCTGTATTTGATGAGGAATCACCAACTGAAGTTAGGTTGGTAGATACTGTATCATTAAATGTGTGGTTGGTTTGTCTTCTTGCACTCGAAATACTTGCGCACTCGAGTTACCAAGACTCTGATTTGCGACCGCAACACTTAACATTTACCACGCGTACCACCTTACGCCATTGCGTTTTATCTCAAACAGATCTCCGGGGTCACGGTGGTGCAATGAATGGCTAGAGCTATTTCCTGCCACCAAGCCAAACCGGGTGGTGGGGCCACTCCCCAATTTTCGTACTTCGGAATCGTGCCGGTACTGTGCAGCTGGTCGGCGGGTTTTCTCGGGGATCTCCCGTTTTCCCCACACTTGCATTCCGGCGCTGCTCCATACGCACCTCACTTCACCCTCATCGACTCTTAACACCTCGACGGAAGGAGCCGCCCAAATCTCCCCACTCCTCGCCAATTCCTCTCTTATGCAGGGGCGACTGTGGTGAACAACGCTGCCATCTTTATCACTCTTGATTTAGGAATTTCTCAACTGTTTATTCCTAAAGTTCTGCACTTACCGCGAACCGATTATAGGGAAAGTGGCGTACGCTGCCATTTTATATAAGGTTTTTTTTTCACAGCTTAGGGCCTACGTGACGGCGAGTTGTCTGGATTGCTTTCGGGTATGTCGGAAGCTGGTCCAATTTCCTGCTGTCGACGTGTCGTGGATCTTCGCACGTCTTGGCTGCCTTGAATAGGTTGTCGCGCGTGTGTGAGAGAATGCTCGTCTGCTCTGTATGTAGCGCTGTTAGTCTGCCGTCTCTTTAACATCACTTGCGATCGCTGGGATCATAGAACGGACTGCTGCTAACATCTTCAGTACATAGCATTTCACGTTGCCCTTTGCTGACACCACAACAAAAGAAAAAATAAACATTTTGTATCCTGTGGAATCTGACACGTCCTCCTGCTGATATTATCACTGGCAATAGTGTAGCTTCAATAACTCTTCTATTTTAAATCAAAACGCAAAAATACAATTTTGTGTTTCTCCTGACCTCGCCTTATTTTACAACTTCGCATTTTCAATTTTCGATTTGTAAATGACACTTTGGTGGTAAAGAGATGCTTTGAGGTTTTTTACAACTAAAATGAGAAGCACTTATCCTATTTCGGCGAAGTAAACTCAGTGACATTTTGTCTTTATACACAAGCCTTAAATTACGCGAAATGTGTGCATCACGTATTGAATAAATTAGTTTATTTAAAAACACAATTCATCATCAACTTCAAATTCATCTTTCTTACATGAATAGATACATTACATGAACATAAGCCACTGATAGTACAGCCGTTTGCAAAATAACACCTTTATGAACAGCAAATTTCTTCCATACACAAATGTTTCTCTTTCCAACTTGATTAAACAGTTGAAGAATTGTGTGTTAAAAATGAGGGGGAGGAAGGGGGGGTTGAAGAAACCGTTACAAAAGTCTACAAGCAGGGTTAGGTGTTATGCTCAAAATGACGTACAATAGAAACAAGAATATCAGTTTGTTGATAAACAGTCACATTTTACACCATGCAGCATTTTGCTTGCAAACAGTAACATTCAATGCACTTGTATAAACTTATATATTTCGGAGAATAATATGTCCTTCTGTAGTACCCATGTAACATGCTTATGATTCTTAGATATTAAAGCATACTAAGTGCATGCGGTTGTTCACACACCCCTCCATTCGGACTGTTAGAAATGTCCGTATTATCACGGATTTTTTACAGAAATGTTTAGTCAAAATACGGAAACGTAACGAATAATGAAGTTGAGCTCCATAAATACAAAATACGGAACGTTTTTATATTTATTAAAGCTTCATAACCTAAATTAAAAGACAGTTTTAGTTAAAACATAAAAAAAAATAGCAAATTTACGGAGAGGTACCGTTAATTCGCAAAAAAAGTACGGAAAATCCGTTATTTAAAAAATGCATGGTCTTAATTTTATATANGGAAAATCCGTTATTTAAAAAATGCATGGTCTTAATTTTATATAGCCCTGGAAATAGTTTGTTAGCACTTTTTCATAATATAACGGATATTTAGACAGTGTATTTGTTGTCCGTTTGCTCCAGGAAGTGATTCTCTGATGCCAAAACTTAGCCAACTTTTCACGAGAATTGGATTTGTAAGGAATAATTTCTTCATTTAATTTTATTCAGTTTTTTCAGGAAACATTTCCTTATTTCTGGTTTGGGAAAACGGATCTAAACCAGGTTTTCTGTATATTGAACAAAATAAAATATTTTTCTAATATTTTAATATTTTCATTTGTATAATCATTATGAAATAAGCCTTAAAATAAATTGGGTTATTGCATTTACCGTCGTATACCTTAAACACAGGAACGGCTATGTTAAGGCGAGCCAACATCTGCAAATGAAAATGTTTTATACGCTTTACAACTATACTAACTGATACGATTTCGAAGACTGGCTAATTAAACTTGTTTGCTTTTATACTAGCGAACCGGCCCGGCTTCGCCCGGTAACAATTTCGTTTTTACAGCGATACTTTGAAAGACATAAATAGTTACTATGGGTCATCCTTAAAATATAAACATATGCTATGGCTGACTTTTATGTAGATCTTTTTGAGAGCTTCAATTCTGTAGTAAATTATCTAATGCATCTCTTATGGTTTAGTCAGCGCAAGCCATGTAAGCGCCCTGAAAGTGGGTTTTTACGATTTCATTACAAACAGTATGACGTTTCTCTACTATTCGTAAATTAAATATTAATGTATATACATTAATATATTTCTCAAAAAATTATTTAAATGATTTTGAAAACCGCATCAAAATCCATCAAGTAGTTTAGAAGTACTAAGCGAATACACACACAGACCCGGAAATGCGACTTTGTTTTATACTATTTAGTGATTCCCATTATTTACTACTCTTAATCAATAAGAAACTCATTTAATTGAAATATATCTTTATTACAAGGGCCATCTATTTCCTTTATGGGTATACTAACTTACGAAACACACACGCGTTCGTTTCATAAGATCAGCTTTAGTCTGTCGTACGAAGAAACACACGTGGCCATTACTCGACTGCGGTTAATGCACCAGCTCGAAAATTTAACGCTGATGTTGGGAAGAAAAGTGTATTTTTTAATTATCAGTGAGAAAAAAGTTATCTTCAGTGAATGACTGATAACCTAGCGACATGACGGAAAGGAAATGAAAGCTTCCATTAGTAAGAATACATACATGAAATAACACCATACACGCACTTTCCATTCCCGCTCTTGTGTCGATATGCTAGTGCAACGCATCCACAAAGTGAAAAGAAGGAGAATGAAAAATCACATTTTACCATTAGCGCTCCAGCGTGCAGGCACGCCATTAGCGCTCCAGCGCGCAGGTTCGAAATTAGCGCTCTTTCGCAGTTTTCTGAAATTAATTAACGTTATTCTGTTCATTATTAGGAGTTGCTTGATATTGCGGAAATTAGCTAATAAAGCATTGCATTAGGTAGATATTGAATTGAATCTGACATTTGTATAAAATGCAAATAAACGAAAAATTACAAGGAATGGCGCATATATCGGAACATTAAATGAATTAATTTCTCTCATCTAAAGAACTATAAAAAAATGCTGTTTTCCATTTTAAACAGAGTAAATTTTTTCTCAGAGATAGTGGCGGAAGTCTAAGTGCTGACAAAACTGTTCGTATAGTAAAAGAAAAGTAAAGCTTTTCCATCTCCAGCCGGTTAAGTACTGTAACTAANGTGCTGACAAAACTGTTCGTATAGTAAAAGAAAAGTAAAGCTTTTCCATCTCCAGCCGGTTAAGTACTGTAACTAAAACAAAAATTTATAAATTCCTAGTGTCAACACGCACGGGAACTTATCAAGTTACATACAAAGAAATTATAGAAGAAAAGGATATCAGGGAAAAAAAATTTTCTAAATGAAATTTAAAAAAGGTGTTAGGAAAGCTTGAGAAGCATACGTTTTGGTGATGCTTTGAGTATTTATTGGAAGGTTACTGGAAGAAAGAGTTAAATACATGCCAAATATTTCAAGGTCAGCGTACAAAGCATATTGTGATACCGTATATAATCCCTACCCGGTCTCAAGTACTATCATACCAAATCTGCAATGTTAAGTGAGGTCATGTTAACGGCAGCATATCCGTAGAGAGGAAGTATTTGAAGAGATGCTTCTCAAAACTGCGAATCTAATTAGGCGCAAGGTGCGAGAAAACTCTACGTGGAAACCTGTATGTCGGATAGATAGATCACCATTGCTACATATATTTTTTAAATTTGTTTTTGAAGTTTTATGGCACTGGTGAGTTCATGTTATTGTGAGGGTTTGATTGAACTGTTTCCTTTGCTGACCATGAGACTAAATAAAAAATTTCGCACATACACATAGAACACAGCAAAACAAAAGAAGAAAAAACATTTTACAACACCAAGGTCATAATTAGGAAAACTGTTTCTTGTCAATTAAAAATAAATATTTAATAATTAAAACGACAAAAAGATAGACGAACAACTTATTTTTACAAAACAGGATATAGACAACGAAAGCAAACCAAAAGGAAAGACAACACGACGACGAAAACGATGACTCTAAACGTGTGAAAAAAACAGTGCAAAGCACAATATCAGTGGTCACAGCTGAACAATAAAAAAAAAACACAAAAAAAAGGCGAAAAACCACAATTTAACAAGAGTCAGGAAAATTATTATTTGTCAGATTATAAAACCAAATAAATCCACACTAATTACAACACAGGAACCACAAAAAGCAGAGAAAATTATAGATAAACCATCAGAGAAGACGACATAGCTAAGGAAATAACAAAAATAACAAGAAAAAAAAANGCAGAGAAAATTATAGATAAACCATCAGAGAAGACGACATAGCTAAGGAAATAACAAAAATAACAAGAAAAAAAAAGGTTAAGTCTTCATGACGTTTCGGAGCTTGAAATATGTCCCCTTTTTCAGGTGAGTTACTGCCATTGNAAAAAAAAAGGTTAAGTCTTCATGACGTTTCGGAGCTTGAAATATGTCCCCTTTTTCAGGTGAGTTACTGCCATTGTCGGCACCTGACTGAGTCACTGCCAGATTTTCTAGCTGCTGTCCGTGCTGCAAAGGGTGGTTACTTTGGATACACCGCCTTTTGCTCGTCCAGCATCGGATGCAGGGTGTCGATTCTCCGACGTTTCTCGCCAGACACGCTGACATCTATCCGTTCTATGCGGCTGAAGATGTGACTCGTCGGAGAAGGTTACCCGTTGCCAATCAGCAGCGGTCCACGACGGTTATCCCCAATGGTGCCTTTGGTCCACCCACGATGCACCTTTACCAGAGAGGCACGTGAACAGTTCACAAACGTTGCTGTTTCCGAAATGTTGCTCTGTTGGCCCGAAAGCCGATAATCATCCTTTTTTGCAACTCGGTTAAATTGTCTCCCGTTACAGCAGGAAGCGTACTGTGTACAGCCAGCCTGTCGGTCGCATTATATACCCGCTTCACCAGCCCATGTCATGGGCTACGCGCTGCAGATGGCACTTTCAGCAGATGGTCATAAAAATGTGATTTGACTGTGTGTAATTTATATATGGCCTTGTGTTGTAAGCATAGGAAAAACTTTCGGCATGTTGCTTCTCAAGAATTGTTTATAAAACGTATAAAATTTTCAGTTTTGTAGTATTCTGTACGGGTTGTGTAGTCTTCTGAATGAGACAGTCTCTGACTAACCGATTGGCGGGATAGCGTCCGTCACCTGTTCGTAGTAACTCCTTAGCCATTACGAGCAGGAACTGTTCCTGCGACGGCCACTTGGCGAAGANGCAGGAACTGTTCCTGCGACGGCCACTTGGCGAAGACTCTTTCGCTCTGGCCGAGTTTTTGCTGTTTCCTTCGTCAGGGATCGTAGCAGCGACTGCAGGAGGGACGCCGCTGGTATTTATAGACGCGCATGCCAATCGATAGCGCGGCGCTGGTGGAGTATCTACTACAACAGGCCGCCCTATCATAATGCCTCTGGTGCGAGGGTGCGTTGCCATTATGAACTAACTGGCGAAAATCATAGCATTGGGATGTGTGAAAGAAAGCATAAACAAAGGTGTTCGAGGGGAACGTCAAACATATTAGATAAATTCTGAGAAGATGTTCATTTTCAATGTCTAAAGAAAAACATAATTTATTTGAGCATTTGTTGACGTACATACCAATTTGATCACAGTATAGCGACTTTAACTAGCCTTTAAAATTCAAAGGCTTCAACTGTCAACATTTCACAAGCACAAAGAAATGCATAATTTACAATAAATAATGTCCCCTGTTTAGAAAACAACACAGTGAATGGCTGAGTAGTTAAAACAATGCCTGTTTTATTTTTTGCATAACGACGGCACGATTAATAATTAGGGTATAAACTATAGAATCTTTACTCCTTGTGTTTAGCACTACAAATGACAAATTACATTGACAATGTAAAAGCACGTATTTGGCAATAACAATTCACACGACTAACAGTTTCTGGCAACAATACCGCTTCTGGCAACAATCATCTGCAATATATACACTATATATAATTAAACATTTCATATAAAAAAAACTACAATAACGAGTAAACAAATAAAGCTTTTTGGGCAAAGTATTATCCTTAGTATTGGCTTGCAAATCTGTAATGCACTTGTGACAAAGTATATACATAACGGTTACCAATAAGAGAATACAGTTCTGTATGTGGGTCAGGGGAATTCGATATGTCGAATTAAATTTATTATCTGTAACATTTTTTTTGACGTGACAACGTCTTAAATTAGGTTGCGGCTGGGAGTCACTTATGAAAAAGTGTAACGCTCGGTAACGTTACGATGAGTCACCGAACGAGAGAGAGGCCCGCCGAATGCCTTGCGTCTCTCTCCCACTCAACTATGATCGGTCTGCCGCGCGCGCAGCACTACGTTGTCACGTAAAATCTTCGCCCGTAAAACCGACTTTACAGGCAACCATTTTTTTGATAGATGGCTAGTAAATTTTTTACTTCGATATATTACCAAAGTATCACGAACTGGAATATTATGATTNATTTTTTTGATAGATGGCTAGTAAATTTTTTACTTCGATATATTACCAAAGTATCACGAACTGGAATATTATGATTAACAGTCAGGAGTCGCAAAAAGTGCTTATAAAATGCGTCAATCGGCGGTTTGCTCTAGGCAACAAAACGAACGTTTTAATGTTGTGGGTTACCTATGTTTCAGGCGTAAGCGCCTGCCGTTACATTCTTTACGGCATTCTGAACAAACTTTGGTTGACAGTAACAAATAAGCCCCGTTTAGGTACCTGTCTAACAGGATAGAGATGCTGCAAAAAACAGGAATTTCTGTGTCTAACGTCTCATACCTAATTCTTGCACGTCAACGACCACTTATTACATTCCATTAAAACCGAACAAAAAATCATTTGAACCGGAACAACAGCAAATATAGCCTGTTGACGGTTACTTCCAATTTTTCTGAAGCGACGTTGAAGTATTGCTTCCAGGGTATTTCTCCGCCTCATGCAAACAAAGCTAAACTGAGTCCAGAAAATTATACCAAAGGAACAACGCACCAGATTCGTGCGAACTCAACGCAATATTATTTTGCATAAGAACTATGTCTTACTAGGCGTTACCAACACACCTATTTTACCTCTGTTTTTATTTATCTTAATTATAAATGATATATTATAATTTATAATTAAAATACATGTAAGTATTTTATTTAATAAAAAATAAAGCACTTTTATGTTAACACGTGTACAAAACGCTTGTAATATGTGGCATATTTAGGAAAAAACAAAAAAAATGTCATACATGGGGTGATTTTTTAAAGATTTAATTCAAAAAGTGTGAAAATCCGCGAATGGACTATAGCTTAAATGCGTACAGGCTGGAACATTTATCAACTTAACCATGTCTAGCTAGAGCTGTCCACGCACAGTTCAGACATATATGTGTTCCTAAAAAGGTGCATTATTTCCTTAACGCCTGAAACTTCTGCAAGCCACATGACTCCACTATATCGATGGTTGCCTATTGGTGGCTGCCGCGCAACACATTTACCACGCAGTCTGACGACAAAAGCATCCATTCCCGGGCAAGCACTTATAAATAAAAAATTTATTTTAGCCCTCGTCTACCGCTTATATGATTTTCACCAGTTATTTCAGAATCACCCCCTACATGCAAATTGTTTTTATAAATATAATATTTCTGAACTATCTTATTTCATAATGTATCACTCATAGTTATTCATAACAAAATTTAGAGTGTGTAGGCTCGAATAAATACCCTAACGAAAGCAGGAAGTTAAAGATAATTCACACCTACAGATAAAAAANTTAGAGTGTGTAGGCTCGAATAAATACCCTAACGAAAGCAGGAAGTTAAAGATAATTCACACCTACAGATAAAAAAACTATTTCTCCGGTACCAAAGTAGGGTTATTTATTTTGTGACCGAGTGGTTAATGTGTGTATATACGTGTATGTGTGTAATATGAAAATAAATAAAAAAAACGTATATATGTGATTATTATGAATATACTCGTTACCAAATATGATGTCATTCCTGACATAAAATTTTTTTTTAAATGTGATCTTATATAAAAAAAATTAAAATTTTGTCAAATTATTTAGTGATAGAGTACCAAATTATACCAGTTGATATTATGGTATGATACTTGTATGTGTAGTAATATTCGTTGTTGGTCGTGAGTTTTTTTAAATTCAAATCAATGTAACACAATGAGGAATACAAAAAATTTAAGTAACTCAAAAAACCACAATTTTAATCCAACGCAACAAGTAAGGCAGCAAATTACTTAGTCTTTCCAGCAAAAGTACAGAGAGATTGTCCCTATCCTCTAATCTGGTTGAAACTGAAAAGGTCTAGATCTCGTTGAAATGGTCCTAACCCTTGAGAGCCCCTTCAGTTCATAGCTTTCTCTCCAGCTGGGAAGACAGCTCATGAAAAAGGAAACAATTTAGAACCAAACCTTAGAAAAGTTTACTGCCCACAACTACATACAAGCTGCAGTGCAGACCGGCATACCGGCTCGCAATTAAGTTGGCTGCAAATGGAAAATTAATGGGAATAGTTTTACACAATTGATGTTGTATTGCAAGTGTAATGTTTAAATTTATTTCCACTGAAGTCAGTGTTTTTTTTTTACTTATTAGTGTAAGAATTTTCATATCAATATCACATTCCCATTTCAAATATTTCCACAGCTTCAGTTGGATAACGCGTAAACATAGTGATCAAGCTCAAGAAATTGCTACTTTTATTGATTAATGGTGGAACGACACAAAAAGGAATAAAAGCAGATCGCAAGAGTGTTCAATTAACTGTGAATTTTTCTGTACATCCCCAACTACCGGTCCATACTTGCGACCCCTTACCAAAAACGCTGTTTCTTTTCAAAAATGTTCTTGCATACACAAACACAACACTCAATTCTTTTGCGAAGTTCGCCTCTTTGCACTACTCAATCTCCCAGGCATCATTCCCCCGAATAGGGATATCAACTCTATAAGTGGCTCGTTATTTACCCATAACGCTTTACAGATTACTCTAATTTGAATTATATGACCAATTCCGCCCCTAATGGTGTTATTGCTTTTAGAAACTTAAGTGTCTCTTGTCATGTTGTTGATGCTAAAAGTTTTACTAATATGAATCCATGTATTGTTCTATTACNTAAGTGTCTCTTGTCATGTTGTTGATGCTAAAAGTTTTACTAATATGAATCCATGTATTGTTCTATTACGAAAAAAAATAATCGTAGGAATGTTGCAAGGAGACAAAATTTATATTTTGACTAAGGCAGCTGG
Source organism: Clitarchus hookeri (assembly GCA_002778355.1). NCBI lineage: Eukaryota > Metazoa > Arthropoda > Insecta > Phasmatodea > Phasmatidae > Clitarchus > Clitarchus hookeri. The sequence continues at coordinate 125,628 of NQII01006454.1, read as the reverse complement.
TTAACTCCATTAACATTAGTGTGTTATAATAAATATGTACATGTCACCTAATTTTGTAATAGCATATCCAATTAATATTATTGCAGTAGTGGTCTTTGTATATTACATTTAATTATTACATGAAATTTATTGTTTTATATTTCAGGATTTTTTATAACGTCTGAAGTGAATTTATTGGTTATGTTGGAGGATTTTAAAATACGCGGCATAATATTAGGAAGTTAATTTTTTGTGGTACAATTAATTATTTCGAAAGAATTTTTTTTGTAAATGTTTTACGGAAAATGGTTTTGGTCCACATTGGTTACATGAAAATACTTTTGTCACACTCTTGAACATCTCTCAAGCAAATTGCGCTGTGCATTTTGTTTTTTAAGTCTGAGAGATCTATGGGCCCAGCTGAATCACTTGTATACGTGGCGCTGTTTACAGCACGCTTAAGATTATATACATAGAATACTTCCTTTATTCAACTAAAGATTAAGAGGATAGTCTGATTCTTCCGCGAATAAAAATTATTCGTTTTATTTCCTGTATATAAGGTGTTAGGGTACAGTAAATGCCTAAAAGAAACATGTCATGCAATGCGAACGACAAGCTGTCCACTTCTCTATGTCCGAGATTCAACACCGGCCAAGTGAGTAATGAGTTCAGGCCCATGTGATTCGGTGTTTCGAGGAGCAAATGGCTGAGTGAGAATGCTAAGGAAATTTGCATCTCCTTTTCCCTGTGTGCTTCTTTGCCGTTGATCACTTTCAGTTTTCATGTCTATTTTCAATGTATGCTTACACAGCAATTATTTTTTATAAAGTTCACACAACAGTTATTGATATGAGACAATAACGTCTTAAGCGATATTCTTCATTCTGTGTTACTTTTTTATAAACTACATATCCCAAAAATTACATTCCCTCTTATCGGCCTACCCAATAACCATACAATAAATCTTGTAAGACACCCCAAAGGAATTTTTACTTGCCATTGCACTAAAGAAAGGGGAACTAAAATTTTCCCTAAGTTGACAATCCTCCTATTTATATATTAATATCAACGAAATGTATGTTTTCACTAATGCGTTCAGAAAAAAACTCTAATAAACACAGTTTAAACTATCAGTTTGTTTGCGTTGTCACCACCAGCATATTCCAGTTCTCGTAACTTCTTCTTGTATGAAAAGCTTTTTAGTATAGGCAAACATATATCCGGAACGAATAAAGGGTGCATTACTGTACTTGGTATAAAGTTTTGGGAGCCAATGTCGCTTAAATAATAACTGTTGTAATACCCTGTTTCACCTGAACTTGTAATGATACTTCTGGCGAACACCTTGAATTTAAAATTCGGAAAATTAAAACGTTATGGGAACACCCAAAGAATTATTTATACTTAACAGTCTCTTAAAAAAATTATAGAATGTTTTACAAGCCAACAGTTTGCCAAACCGTGTCCTTAGTGACCACCAGACCACTCTACCATATGTACAAAACTTCCCCCCAACTCCACAACCATGCAATTCACGTTGCACAAAAATTGGAGACAAAAAGGAAAGATGGAAAATCAAATCAAATAGCAATCAATACGGATTTCATTTTAGAGGGTGATTGCAGAAATCGAAAAAAAAAAAAAATAATAAAATAAAATTATTTGCCATTAGGATTTTAATTTCTGTGCATCGCTCCTTGTTTTTTTCCTCCACCCCAAAAGACACAAACATTGTACAAAATAATGACTTTACAAAAGTAATACAAATGTTATATTATTTTTGGTTTAACAATTCCCCAAATATTTTTAAAACATTAAGGGACTAAGGGGTTACATAAAGTTGTGCCGTTAAAATAATACAAATATTCAGTTTCTTAACTGTCAAGAACTTTCCAATAAAGCCTACATTAAATTTTTTTTGCATTTAACATGCCTCGAAGTGAGACCGACCTCATATCGTCTTCCTCCCCAAATCTGTGGATAACGTCCTCGAAACGGACGTAGATCGTGGCCCAACCACATTCAAAGGCGGTGCTGACATCACAAGGCCCCAGCCGCCGCTAGGTAGAAGGAACACCGCGCGCTCAGTGAAACTCTGGCCTCCGCCGAAGCCACCAGGCACCAGTGTCACTCCTCCTCGGGCTGCCGTCAACGGGCAAACGTCTTCAGCGTCGTAAGTACCCATGACCCGAGCCAAATTGTCATGGTGTAGCGTAACTCCGTAACCAATTTTGAATCTCAATATACACTGAAGAGCCAAAAAAAACTGGTATAGGCGTTCGTATGCAAATAACAGAGGTATGAAACCAATCAGAGTAACGCGATGAGGTCGGCAGTTAGATCGGCTACTGCTGCTACAATGGCAGGTTATCAAGATTTAAGTGAGTTTGAACGTGGTGTTATAGTCGGCTCACGAGAGATGGGACGTAGCATCTCCGAGGCAGCGATAACATTTGGATTTTCGCGTACGACCATTTCACGAGTGTACCGTGAATATTGGGAATCCGGTAAAACATCTAACACATAATATTCCAAACACGCTTATCGCTGCGGTGTTCACTTTGGCATCTTTCAGACGAATAACTGAATTATACCAACATTTTGGACAGGAAGAACTATTTAAAGTGTTCAATTAACTTTATTCATATGCTTTTCGTACTTCTAGCTGAATAATACAGCAGCTGATGAATTAGTTTGTTAGCATCAGAATGAGAAAATCTCGATAAGTTAACGGTGAAATAATCACAATCCTTCTAATAGACAGTTGTAATCTCGAATTATTATTACAAAAGGCAAATGTATTTGAAATAATGGTGTTTATTTGGTCCCCTTATAAACTTTTATTGTTGCTTTAAATGTCTCGACATTCTGCCCTTTTATTCCGGTTTCGGGGAACTTGTTTTAAGGATGGCCAGACACACCTCCTGGATTAAACTATTCCATGAATCCTAGATCAGGGACAGTTTTGCGCACAACAGGTTGTGGTTAAACTCGTTTCCGCAACATTAAAATTTATGGAATTTATATTGCTTGTCTTACTCTGATTAGGATTTTTTTAAGTACAAATATTTTCCACATGATTCTGTTTGTAGCTGCAAGTTTAAAGTTTTGTATGATTTTTTAAACACAAACGTAAATGTTTTATAATCAACCTTCCCCAGTACACTTGTAAAAGTATTCTTTAAATTAACAGTGATATCTGGAACAAATGCGAAACATTTTGATTACGCTGCAAGTGTAATAGCACAAAAATAATTCCCATCGCACAAGTTGATTCTGTAATCGATGACCTTTTTTTAAGTATCACTTNAAGTGTAATAGCACAAAAATAATTCCCATCGCACAAGTTGATTCTGTAATCGATGACCTTTTTTTAAGTATCACTTTCTTGTGATAAATATGATTTGTTGTTGAAATTCCAGCAGTTCCTATTTTTAAATGGGCAATGTTCTCATATCAGGGAAAACGCGGTAGGTCGTTCACTTGCAACTAGAATCACACTTTTAACACAAGTGCACTGCGTATCATTACATTAAACGAACGTAACCATTGAGCTAGGGAATTAATTCGGGACTGAATAGCTTAAATGTACACAAAATTAGAAAAAATTTCAGTTCATTTCTCAATTTTTGTTTTATAATTAAATCATACAAGGATAGTGCCATTTAAAATCCAGTTGGAAAGAGTATTCAACTTTTTATATTTAAATACTTTATTACGTAGGCAATATTAAAATTCATTCGTTTTTCTAAGCTATGAAACATCACAAAATCAAACTAGATGTTTTTGCAAGCCATGGTTTACTTTATTAATCGGGATGTCATTGCATCTTCCAGACTACATTCAATTTCTTATCCATTCCAGATTTACCTAACCTTATCCCTTCCTGGTGACGTACAGGAATCACAAGTTTGTTTCTCGTCTGCTGTTAACACAATCAAAATGAACCTTCATCAACCAGGAATGTGTTGAATATGAATAACGATTTTATAATTTTTAGTACATCCAGAACAGAAGTATCGCAATGCGTTTCTTTAATATAATTAAGTTTCAATAAAAGTGGTTTTCCTATGAGCCAATTCGAAAAGCACATTCGAAAAAAATAAATTGCATCCCATAACTGATGGCAATTTCATGTATACCTACTCAAACTAGTAAATTTATGAAATTAAGTTAAATGTGTATATATATTAATTATTTGTTGGAGATATAGTGCTCCTAAATACAGGCTCATTTTTGATACACACTCACTGCAGCAAGAAACTATGGCATTTTAATTCTTAAATGAGATAAAACGATGGAAAACAGAAGGGAATTATAAACGTGTAAACACTAGTGCCTTAAGAGGTACAACAAAATCTGCAATGCCTTTGTTTCATATGAGCCACGGGAAACTTTTCAAGAGTCACCTTTATATTAGAAACTAAACCCATGAGACAAAACGTAGCTGTCTTAAAACATAACAGCAGACAGCCTTAGTGGTGTAATGTATGAAAGTGGTCCAAGCGAGTTGGCGTAGTGGTAACACGTACGACTTGCGTTCGGAAGATCTCAGATTCTATTCCCGGTCTGGCAATCATTCTCTTGTTTTACCATCATTTCCGGAAATCATTCCACGTAACTGCTGTGATGGTTCTTTATTACAGGCGAAAGCCATTCATTTCCCCAATCTTGTCTGTCCGAAGAAGCCAAAATGGCAAAATCATAAAACTGCCGGTCTACGCTTGGGTACGGTTTTACATATATGTTTTGTACACAATTCACAAGTCAGTTTTCTTAGAGGCCTTTGTTATAGCTCACAAGAGAATCAAGTATATAAGCCTACTAATAAAATTATGAAAGAGCGTGTTTTAAATATGTTTTACATTCTTGGATCTTTTAAGTTCTTTAATTTTTTTAAGTTATTTACGTAATACTTGAACGGATGTGTGTAACAGCGTCGTTGATACTGTAATTTACATGCAGACCATCTTATAAAATGGTGAATTCGATTACGGATTTAATTTGTGAGAAACATGGCCAACATTGCCGATGCCTATTGGGATTCCTCGCGGTACTTCCGTTTCCTGTTTAGCACATTTTGTTATTTATTAATCATTGTCTCTTTCTTTCAATGTCATGATATACGAGGGGATGGACGCCTGCAGACTGCACTAATAGATTTAATACGGTTACAGGTACTATCCCCATCTCAGACAGATGTGTCCTGGATACATTATTACCTGTTACTTTTAAATGGAAACTCTTGTCAGTGCCCATAATCCAAATGTAGAGGAATCAATCTTTTTGGTGTTGGATGACGTATAAATAGATTAAACGAGAGCGAATTTCTATAATTTGAAGACGTGTTATTTTTTCCTATATTACCTCTCAACCTGAGCCCTGAGTAAACACTCGGGTCTGAGGCATTCTCAGCATCTAACAGGACTGAGAAATGATAGTGTGTCTCGTTTTATTACGTTGACCGTCTTCATTTCCTGTAGATCATTTTTCTTCTCGAGAGGAAAGCTGTCCACAGGACTTGATGAAACACTTTCGTAATACAAGAAACTGTTTTATTAATAGTAAAATAATGTAACAAAAAAAAAGAAATTACGTCCCAACTGTCGTTAGATGACAAAGCTTATCTCAGTTTGGTTGATGTCACCACCTTTAATAATTGTTAAAACAAGACATAAAAAATATATACTTCACTAACAGTTATTTTTAATATGATCAAACTGCTACGCCTTTTACGCAATCGTCAATAGAGTGAAAAGAAAATAACATCATGTTTATGGAGAGCAGATTTAATTAACATCATCGGTTAAAATTTTCTCTGGAATAATTGGAAGACTTTCTCTTACGATGTAGAGCTTCTTCCTTGATAGATGTAAACTACTTAACCAATAAAAGCGAAAATAATCAAAGTAAAATATGATTTTAGTACAAATTACTGGAATAGTTTTACACGCAGGCAATGTGGAATTTCTCATAGATTATCGAAAATAAAATTGTGTTTAGTTGTTATACGTATTTACCATCACAAAATCATTAATTCCGTCACAAATTTATATTAAAATATTTGTGTTACTAGGCGGTTCACGGTAAAGATAACGTTTTTGAGACTGTGACAATTTATTAAAGTTCCTTTTACTTTTTAAAATATTTTTTTTGTTACTGTTAATATAAAATTTGCCATGTGACTAATAAACACAGTCTATATATATTTCTAATTTTCAAAAGTTTATTTCTGAGGTCACAACAAAATAATTTTTTTTAGTTATAACTCCTACTGGTATGGCCTTAAAAAGTCCTCACTTTACCGTGAATGACCTATATATTTACATAACTTGTATATCGGATTAAAAAATCTTCTAGAATGTACAACTGAGCCAGCACTTTAATTGTGTTATATATGACACTGATATTCAAATGGGATACATTCCCACATAATGGAAAACAGAAAATTGCCTACGCCCGTGCCACGATTCTCACAAGCTCAAAATAAATATTTAATTAGTACGTGCTAATGCAACCGGCTTAATAGCTTTGCGCGTTACCCGTTTATGGCCGGCAAGCAACGTTGTTGAAGCTTATAAACCAGTTTGTCTCCCGGGGAGCTCAACCGCGTGCACTTTGGTTTCAAGGCAAGAGCCAGAGAAAGCCACAAGGCTGTGAGATTGCCCAAAACCTCCCCCATCTGCCCCCCCCTAACTTCTCTGGGGACACAATGTATTTCCGCCGCCTCGCTGCGATTGTGAGAGAACATATCACACCCCACGGGAAACCGCATTACTTGGAGATTTAATAGAAGCAGAGAAAAATATTACCCTCGCCAATTTTTTGAACAATTTTATATTTTATATGCGACTTATTATGAATGAAGAAGTTTCTCACAGTTAAAAGAATGTTGATTATATTATTCTTCTTAATCAAAATACTTTCCTTTTATGTCAGAAAAATAATCAGCCGGCGTCTTATGAAAACTGCCCTAAGTTTACTCTTTAAAAAATTTACACACTTTCATTACATACGACAAATTTAAACCCAGAACCTCTAAGTTTGTAAGATGCCATAATTTTAGTCAGGATGCTGCTCTGTGAAGAGATTTATATAAATTTTATTAGTGTAATATATGTGTTCTGCGCATAATTGCATAAACCCGGCGCTGGTACGAAGCAAGGTTTTTCCCTGAATTCCTTGTAATATATAGACGCACACGATAATGCAATTTGAAATCATACGCTGCAAATAAAAATATAACCCAGCCAAAATGTGGTTGTGATGCTTTTCAGGCACCGTGTTCGAATTAATGATAGAATTTGAGGTTTCAACGAGGCGATAAAATTCTGGTTTTCAGCAAATTGATTGTTATGAATTGTGATATTTGTATGATAAAAAGTATGACGTTTGTAAGCAGCAACTAATTATCTTCTTGACTTTCTTACTTTTTGAAAGTAGTTTTATCTTACCGCCAATTAAATTTTTTCCCCATTTTAAAATGTTGAATGAAACTGAAGTGTTTATCATCTGCTAAGAACAACCTTTTTCTTATTTTGCAAATAAATTCACTCGTATATAATTTCATAGTCCATTTAGCATTCATATTTTGCATACATGTATTTTAAACTTATTGATGTATTTTTATTTTAAAATCTTATGTAACATAAATATATTACATTTTATATTGGCTATATAAAATTCATTTTAATGTAATACGTTATATATCTTATATTATAAATGAATATTTGTTTATATGCTATATATATATATATATATATATATATATACTTAAATATATAAATATATCATATTTCACGTTTACGTACAATCTTGATTAAGTTTTACTTGCTTACCTTGTAACAAAGGATCACTTCTTCAATGCTCGCGTTAAGAGACAACGATGGGAAATCCTGGTTTTATCAGGTTATTAGTCACTGTGTGATTCATTCGTTTTTCCATACATTGAAAAATCCTAGAAACTGGAATTAAAACAAAGGTGACACGGTCTGTACGGCATATGAGCGTGAAAACTGAGTAACTTAAGGTAGTACATTATTTGTTAGCAATTGAGTCATGTATAAGATATCATCTGCTTCCGTTGCACGCAATAAAATTACATTCTTGCACATATAATGTGCAAGTTACTCAACTTGAGCTAGTGCGTATTGAAGCCGTAGAGACATATAAAACGCTGTTTAACTCTTTCATGCGTATACAAAAATGTAATTTTAGACGTTGCTACGAACGAAATATTGTATAAGTATGACGATCTGTAAAACCCCGGGGTCAATTAAAATGTATTTTGGTGTTATTTCTAGCAGTTTTTTATGTGACTATTGAATGCAGCNTGTAAAACCCCGGGGTCAATTAAAATGTATTTTGGTGTTATTTCTAGCAGTTTTTTATGTGACTATTGAATGCAGCTTAAACAACGAATGTTTTCGCTCACGACGTGAGGAATTGACGTCATTGGATACCGTTTCTTGCTGTGTACATTGCAGATCATTAAATATGGTTCCTATTCGTGGTTTCTTCACTCTTCTGAATCAAACCTGTGAAAAATCACTCCGTGTATGCCGTGTTTGTTTGTTTCCTAATAACGTCATGTGTCACAAATGTTTTATACGTGTCTTAACAAAAAATTATGTTATTTCTGGTTGAATTAAACTTTTACTTGTATTTTAACTATTTATTATAAAATATATAATTTTTCATTTACAATTAATGTGAATCTAGTAAACATAGGGAAAATATATGTATTGTGAATGCCTTGTCCCTTTGGTGTAATTTTCTAGACTCGTTTAGCTTTGTTTGCACGAGGCGGAGAAATATTATAGAATCAGAACTTAAGCAGGGCTTCAGAAAAGTTTTAAGTAACCGTGAAAGGATTGTATTTTCGGTACAACATCTAGTAAATAGACCACCGTAAAATAATCCACGTATCACTGCCTTGTGACGTTTAAACAAATTTTACAAGGAAGCCGCCGGAATAAACATGTACTAAGTTGTAGGAGAATAATAATAATAATAATAATGATTACTTGTTTTTTCTGTTAAGTGAATTTAAGAAGTATGAGCTATGTAACATCTGAGCTTACTTATTTAGAATCCACGTCTGAGGCTTGCAGCAGAGTAACGGCTCCAATTGCGAACAACGGTAGTAATATCTCTCAAGCCGCTGCTCTCTGAATGCTCGCACTGGGTATGGGGAAGTGAAGTGGACAGCTTCGGGAAGAGAAGAACGCTTCACCGTCGCACGAAGTTACGAAGTTACCGGCGAAGGACTGGAAATGAATTGCGAGGGAACTCTCTCGGCCCGCTAGCAGCTATCTGCCCACCTCTCCGCGAGTACGACGAGGATACTACTGGACGGCATTTAGCTTCGCGTCGGTCCTGGTTCGGCGTACGTGTGTGAATCCTTGCGAGGTTGGCAGTGCGGTGCGTTTCGACGTTGGTGTGTGCAGTCAAAACGCATGTCTTGCTGAATACAATAAAAAAAATTTTAAAAATACAGATTCTTGTGAGGTCACAAAAAAAATCGCGAGTTCGTAACGCATCCGTATTTACAAGAGCAGAGTCTAAATATATACGGGAAAAAAACTTATTTCGTTTATTATAATTCAGTTTTCGATGTAGGTGTGTGCCGTTTGTAGCACTGCGGTCAACACGCATGTCTTGCCGAGTACAATANAAAAAAAAAAAAAAAAAAAAAAAAATGTGAGTTTGTAACGCATCCACATTTACAAGAGCAGAGTCTGAATACATACGGGAAAAAAACTGAAATCGTTTATTATTATTCAGTTAACTTCCGAGAGAATCCTTGAAGCTTTTGCAAGGTTTACTTCATTTAAGGGTTGAACTAAGCAAAATGGTGCAGCAGGGACAGACTGAATTCGCATTAGGGATCACCCCGTTAAGAAATTTTTTCAGTGTCTGGCTGCTTCACTGTCAACGACGAGTTAAGCACTACTTAATTACCATTTTCGGTTAATTTCTTTTTTTTTTTTTTAATATTTGCGACTAGGAAGTAAAAGTCCACTTTTAGTTACGTCGAAATGTTATGTTACCCGAGATTAGAATTATGGTAATATTCTTGACTGAAATGCTTTACTGAAATTTTTGGGGCTGCTGTAGTACATAAGTATGTTTGAAAGACATCACACAGGAAAATAACGTCATTTGTTCAAATTAAAGACATATTTTACATAACGTTACCAGAAATATTTTGGCATTTGTATTTAATTTTTACAAGGGTGAGACTTATTTTTACTTTACAGGCCTAACAACAGTTTGAATAAATATGTGTGCATCCATTTGATAAAATTATTTGTTATTAAAGATAACGGGTTCAAAATAATTACTTTTTTCCATTTTTAAAACTTTAATTCCACACAGTCTACTGACAACACTCTAAATGGCTCACAACTCTAGATAACTCTCTTTTAGAGAGGTGAGGGCTTAGAACCAGGAGTGTAGTGTGAACTGTGGAATTTCCTGTTTCTAATTAATTCATTTGAATCGTCCGCTTCATTGACACATATATTTTTCAGAAAAATTTCAATAATTTTTACTATAGTGTGTCAATTATATTTCACACGGGTGATATTTTTTTTTATCTTCTTTTAATGTCATCTTTCTCATATTTCATTCGTGAAAATAAGTTGAAAATTTACCTTCACGAAACGAATGAAATTTGGTACAGCTATACTCTCCTTAAAACAAACACTAAATAATGTTGAAAAATTTATTAGAAACAAATCGCTTCAATTACAAGTATGTTTGAATAGACACCACAATAAATGTAACAAAGACATTCTTCAAAGTTATTATTGTACATTAATTATATAATTCGGGCATAAATCATAACATCACACACAGTAAATAAAAAAGATAGATGAAGTTGAACTGCATTAACTGTTAAATTGGATAGCTATCAAAATGTCGGCGAACAAAGGAAAAACTATATCAATTACAGTGATAGAACGTGCACAGTCATTAATATTAGCGCGTTACTCTCTTCCATCACCATAGTTTCACCATATGATGTATTTGGCAATGCCAACAATGTTACAAAGACATGTTGCATGGATTAAAAACGATGTGTTTTGGTATGTAATCCAGTATTAACGGCGGTTAGGAGTGTGGAAATATCGTTAATAGACTACACTTTTTGAATCGAACCTAAGAAAAATCTCGTTTTGTAAGACGTATTTCCCCCCTAAATAATTCGTCATAAACGTTTCATACCGCTGTTTATTGTTGGATACCAAAAAAAATAATTATTTTATATCTGTACAAAAAATTGCTTAACTCGTACATATTGTATGTTATGACATTTTCCTGGAATAAAAAAAAATTAAAGTTTATATTTTTTGGGAAATTTAATATCAAATAAAATCTTTCCTGTTTTGCTGGAGCCACGATAACATATTCTAAGTTGTACAAATGAAAAAAAATACAACTTAAATTAATGCCGTGGGTTGCTGCTTGGCATATGTGTAATCACCATATAACGATTCATACATTTTCGTAAGGGAAGCAGAAAGAGGACAGTCGATCTGGCCCCGCCGGATGTTCCCTCTGGTGACGGGGCACGTGCTCTAACACCCTTGCACGCTATACAAGGTCACGAGACGTCCCACTCCCTGAGATTGGTCGACGCGTCGAACCTGCGACGCCGCTCCTCTGCTG